>RCWM02000333.1:0-180000 GCA_003667255.2 Euschistus heros | reverse complement strand
TTTAGGAGTCGAAGGGAGGAGATTGATCGTCGGGTAATAAGGGAAATATGGTCTTTCCAAGAAAGGGTTTGGTCTAGGACAATGCCAAGGTTCGTAACGGACGGATAGAAGTTTATGGGATAGGAATCTATGGAAAAGTTAGGAATTGTGGGCAGGGAGTTAAGAAGGACTTTAGAATCCAACACAATAGCCTTTAATTTATCTGCGTTTAGTTTCAATTTGTTTTCCGAGGCCCAAGAGGCTATCGTGTCGAGATCTGCTTGGATATTTGTAATGGCTGTTTGTAGTTCATTTGGGAAGGTAAATTTGGGAAACATCGGCGTAGAAGTGAGAGGAACAATGTTTAATGAGGGGATAAAGGTCATTAATGTATGCACTAAATAGTGAGGGTGATATTGAGGAGCCCTGAACTACTCCAGAGTTGATTGGAAGAGGAGAGGGAGGCGGAAGATTAGGGGATTGGACTACCTGAGTGCGGTCAGAAATAAATGATTGGATCCATCTAATCGCACTATTGGAAAAGGAAAAGTTGGATAGTTTAGATAAGAGTAGATTGTGATCGATGGTGTTGAAGGCTTTACTGAAATCAAGGAGAATGAGAATGGTAATTTTTTGCTGGTCCATGGCTAGTAAGATATCTGAAGTAATTTTTGCAAGGGCTGATTGAGTGGAATAGCCATTCCTAAACCCGGACTGAAAAGGATTAAGGTGTTGCTCAAGGAAAGAGGATATCTGGACTTGAGTTAGGTGTTCTAAGGGTTTGGAAAGGTTAGATAATTGGGAGATGGGTCGGAAGTCTTTTTCGGAGGATGGGTTAGGGACTTTATTTAAGGGAAGGACGCGAGCTTTTTTCCAGGTAGATGGAAATATTGAGTTCTGCAGGGAGAAGTTATAGATGTGGAGTAGAGGTGCTAGGATTATTGGAAGACACAACTTAATAAAACTTGCTGGGATTCCATCAGGTCCTAAAGATTTAGAACGTGATTTCATCACAGCTTCTATTAGCTGGGAGGGCTCAATATAGGAAAGGAAGAATTTATCAGGATCAAAGTCATTATTATTCGGGTTGTACGCTGGAAATGAGGAGTGTGAATCAGTTGAAGTAAAATACTTGTTAAGTTCGTCTGGAGTAATATGATAGGAGGGAGATGATTTAATTTGTAAGGAGGGGATTTGGCGGAGGAGTTTCCATTTTTGGCGAGAGTCAGAGTGCTCAGAAAAGGTTTTCTGGTGATATAGGAATTTGGATCGATGGATGGTTGATTTGGTTCGGTTCCGTGGGGATTTAAAGGTTATTAGGTCTTCGGGATGTTTAGTTCGGATATATTTTCTTCTGGCAGCGTCCCTGGTTCTCATCAACTCTCTGATTTCTCGAGTTATCCATGGTGCTGGAGGACGGCGCATTGTTACTTTTTTTTTTGTGGAGCATATTTATTTAGTATGGATAGAAGATTGGAAGTTAAGGATTCGACCATGGGATCTAAGGACGGTATGGAGTAGAAGGCGTTCCAGTCTATAGATTCGAGATCGGATTGGATCATTTCGAAAATTAAGGAATCTATATTGCAGTAAGTTATGGTTCTAGGAGTGAAGGAAGGAACAGGGATATCATAAGAAATTGCTATTAAATCATGGGCGGAAAGAGAGGGTATTGGGAGTGAGTCAGCATTTTTTCGGGACAGTCAATAATATGTAAATCGAGCCAAGTATCCGAGTGGGAAAGGTGATGGGTGGCAGAATAGGGAACTATGAAGAGACCTAGGGATTGAACGAGGTTATTAAAGTAATGTTTGTCGGGATTATTGGTTAAAAAATTTGCATTGAAATCTCCGGCGATGATAATGTGATTATAAGATGGAACTATGGAGAATAGGAAGGATTCAAGACTTGGATCGAAAGGTAATTGTGGGGGGGTGGTATATGACGGCGTACAGGATAGTTTGGGTGTTGACTGTAATTTCCGTAAATAGGTATTCTATGTGAGGAGAACCTGGATTGGTCGAGGAGTGGAGGACACGGAATCTGAGTGATTCATGAATGTAGAGTACAACTCCACCGCCAACTCGGTTAGCCCGATCATGGTGGAGGAGGTTATAGTGAGATAATTTGACTGAAGACGAGGGAATAAAAGGTTTGAGCCATGTTTCGGAAACCGCAATTACATGGTACACGTTCTGCTGGAAATGGAGTAAGAATTCATCATAATGGGCAGGGATAGATTGTGCATTAACATGACATGCCTTGAGTTTATTATTCATAGCAAGGTTTAAGGAAGGATAGGGTCAATGCAGGCTTAGTGGTAAGGGTAATTATTGGATTCGGTTTGGATAAGACTATTAGTGGTAAGTTCACAATTATATGGTAATAAAGGATGTTGCAATAAGGGAAACATTGTATCCAATATAACAAATATAGATGGATAATCCAAAAAATAAAATAAAAATAGAATAATAAAAAGTATAATTTAAAATAAGTGATGTCCTGGAAAAAGTATTTAAGAATTCAAAAATGGATAGGAACATTCTCGTGAAGTAAAGAATAAAAATAACAATTTGAAACCAAAAAGGAAAAATAAATAAAAAATCGTTTCTTAAATAAATCTTCGATTTGATAATGAGGATACTTATTCTGAGATGTCGATGGTAACAGAGTAGTTTTTCTCAAGAGAAAACATCTAAGTCCTCTTCCTGGTCAACCAGAACGACAGGGTGCCCGTTGTCTCGACGACATCGAACTCTGCCTCCGGCAAACCACACGAATTTCAACTTGCCAGTGGCCCTCCTCTGCCTCGCCAGCCAGTATAGGTGGCGGTTAACATTTCTTCGCCCAGGAATATTTTTTCGTCACATTTTTGATTTTATATCTTTTATTTTTTAAGTTTCTGTTTTTTTTTTTTCTCTTCTGCTATTTTGTTTACAATATTAACATCTATTTTTTATATTTATTTTTTCAATCTCTTTTTATTAACAGTTTTTCTTTTTTTTTGTTTTTCTCTGTATTTTTTTTTCATACATATTTGTATTTAATTTTACCTATGTTGTTTTATTTTTAACAGCCTCTCGGCCAGTTACGATCTTACTTGGTATTACTTAATGTTATTCTTAAGGGACTTGGTCCCAGAATAAAGTTTTCTTTCTATTCTATTCCATTATATTCTAAATTACTATAAACATCGAGTTTTGTTTTGTTTTTTTCAATTATGTTTTTGCAGAGATTTTTGAAGTAATACTACAAACGTTTGAACCAATGTAACAACAGTTGCAGTACAACAGTACTGCGCCTTAAGATTTTCTGTTTGAAATTGTAGCATCGATTTGTTGTTCATCAACGTTCATCATCTGTCTGGTACCATTGCTGAGTTGTTGATTTGATATTGCTTAGAAGAACGATGGGCACGCCAATTTTCAATGTTAGAACGTGCGATGGCATTGGCATTGGCAAATCAAATGAATTTAAGTATTTAGTTGGATAATTAACAACTTCCTCTTGATATATCAATCAAGTAATGTATTACGTTATCGATGGAATTTTCGTTGTGTCGCCTTGGATTCCGTTTTGAACGCTGGAATGGACTGCATCGACATCTTTGTTAGCCCGTGCACTGAGCCACTGATGATTTCAGCATTTTTTAAAGTATATTTGGGAAGATTTTGCCAATTGACTAGTCGGTGGCTGCTGTGATTTTACAGAAATTTGTTGAAAATATGATGCATTGTGTTGATTCATCTATTAGCCCAGTCATATAAACATTTTACCTTGGAAATGAACCAATGAAGCTGAATTTTTTCATATACCTTTGTTTTGGTCTTCTAAATAAGTGGTAAAAAGTCACCGATCTCCGCACGTTAGCTTCATTAGATATTCAAGGTTTTCTTCTTCTTCTTCTTTTACTATCTCCTTTGTGCCTCTCAGCGTCGAGGTGCCTCGACCCAAATCGACCAAGGATCACGGTCCCTTGCCACCACCATCATGGCTTCCAGTCGTCTTCTATTCTTCTCTCCCACCTGGTCTATTCGGTCCATCCATGTCTTCCGTGGTCTGCCTCTAGGTCTTTTGCCGGTAGGCCTAGCTTCAAGAAACTAGCGTAGTTCTCGGTTTTCACTCATTCGGCAAACATAGCCAAACCACTTAAACTGCCTCTTCTCCAGGATAACTGGCCTAACTCCTAGATCATTTCTTTTTTATTCATTCCTGATGAGATCCCTCCGATTTCTACCAGCCACACTTCTAAGGTACTTCATTTCTGCGGCAGTGATTCTGCTTAGATGTTTGTCGAGAAGGACCCAACTTTCACTTCCATATAATAGGGTGGGAAGGTAAATTGTATTGAAAATGTGTAGTCTAACCTTTTTATCCAATTCTCGTTTCCCGACAACAGTGTTACAGATTTGGTAATATACATTGTTTTCTTTTTTTATTCTATTGGAGATTTCATCATTAATATTACCATTTCTACTTATAACTGTCCGCAGGTACGTTAAATCTTCTTCTGTTTCTAAAGTTTCTCCTCTACACGTGATTTGTACATCCTGAGGTTGGCGTCCTACTTGCATGACTCTGCTTTTGCTGGCATTTATAATCAGGCCCTTTCTCTCAAGTTCGTATATTCAAAACATGGAAAGAAGGATCAGAGCTGTGGTTGAAGAGAACCTAGAAGTAGAACAAGCTGCCTTCAGACCTCAAAGACAGGCTCAGGATCAAATATTCTCATTAAGGACAGTAATAGAGAAAGCCTGGGACCGGGACAAAAACATACATCTAGATTCTGTGCCTCGAACGGAATTATGGAAAGCACTGAGGGCAAAGACTGTTCCAGTGGAACTTATAGATGCCATGGAGGGATCTGGAAGCCATGATGGTGGTGGCAAGGGACCGTGATCCTTGGTCGATTTGGGTCGAAGCACCTCGACGCTGAGAGGCACAAAGGAGATAGTAAAAGAAGAAGAAGAAGAAAACCTTGAATATCTAATGAAGCTAACGTGCGGAGATCGGTGACTTTTTACCACTTATTTAGAAGACCAAAACAAAGGTATATGAAAAAATTCAGCTTCATTGGTTCATTTCCAAGGTATAATGTTTATATGACTGGGCTAATAGATGAATCAACACAATGCATCATATTTTCAACAAATTTCTGTAAAATCACAGCAGCCACCGACTAGTCAATTGACAAAATCTTCCCAAATATACTTTAAAGAATGCTGAAATCATCAGTGGCTCAGTGCACGGGCTAACAAAGATGTCGATGCAGTCCATTCCAGCGTTTAAAACGGAATCCAAGGCGACACAACGTAAATTCCATCGATAACGTAATACATTACTTGATTGATATATCAAGAGGAAGTTGTTAATTATCCAACTAAATACTTGAATTCATTTGATTTGCCAGGCATGCCATCGCACGTTCTAACATTGAAAATTGGCGTGCCCATCGTTCTTCTAAGCAATATCCAATTAACAACTCAGCAATGGTACCAGACAGATGATGAACGTTGATATAAACAAAAATATATTATTTTATTAAACGATAAGAGGAGGAAATATGTAAAGTTTGGAAAAATATTAATACTGCTTTCGGGAAGGAACCATTCGTCGTTGGTTTGAGGAACAATATTTAGTATTCGTCTCTTTGAAAGACCTTTATCATCAATTGAACAATGAAGAAACTACTCTCACTACATCGTGACAGATGATGAACGTTGATGAACAACAAATCGATGCTACAATTTCAAACAGAAAATCTTAAGGCGTAGTACTGTTGTACTGCAACTGTTGTTACATTGATTCAAACGTTTGTAGTATTACTTCAAAAATCTCTGCAAAAACATAATTGAAAAAAACAAAACAAAATTCGATGTTTATAATAATTTATGTTCTAATACAGGTAGAACAACTCGAATTCATTCCTTCCTCAATAAATCCAATCAGTTGCCATTCCCAACCAATGTACATCCTCTTTCCTTACTATGCGATCAGGTGTAGCTCAGGGATCGAGTATTTCCCCTTCTCCTTTTTAATTCCTATATTAATGATCTTTCAAACTCCATTCACAATTGTTCCTACCACCTTTACGCCGATGATTCCAAAATTTACTTTTCCTTTCCTCCATCCGAGTTACCAACTGCATTTTCCAAAATTCAGGAAGACCTAGATGAAATCTGTGCCTGGGCAAGCCTAAATAAATTAACGTTAAACGCAGCTAAAACTCAAGCTATTGCAATAGGATCACATACCCTCCTTCGGTTGAAGACCAACTTCCCTACTTTATACCTAAATGGTCACCCTATAGCTTTCCACTCATATGTTAAAAACTTAGGTTTAACCATCGATTAAACCCTTTCCTGGAAATGCCATGTTGCCCAAATTTTCCGACGATCAATTGCCATCCTGAAATTATTTCACCGTTCCCGGCATTTATTTCCTCTATCCACTCGTAAACTCCTAATATCCTCCCTCAGCCATCAGTTTCTCAGACTCTTTAACCAACTAATGAATTCACGACGGTCGAACGAAGAAATCGACGGTCACAAAATCAGGTGCCTCAAACATCCTTTCCATCCCGACCTCCCAAAATAATCAATCCTTCCCCATCAACTAGACAACAGACACCAAAAGTGAACCAACAGATCAAGCCTCCAGTACAAATACATGGGCAAACCATACCTCCTCAACAATATCCAAGCCAAATCCCATTCCAGGTACCGTCTTCAAGACAGTTTAATCATCCGTTTCAAATATCAGAACCCTATCCTACTTTCTCCCAACTTCCTCCGTGAACTCCAAGACACTATCAGACCCTTTGTTACCCTTCTCACAAGAGCCCTGTCAGAAATCACGTCCATTGTTCCTCGATGATCCAAAACTCCTTGGCAGTTCTTTTATGGAACGCAAATGGTTTCCTCAATCACAGAAATGAACTAGACATATTCTTACACGACAATAACATTCACGTTGCCCTAATTACCGAGACCCACCTGACGCCTACCTCTTATTTCCACATCAAAGACTACATCACTTACAGAACTGACCACCCCGACAAAACAGCGTACGGTGGTACTTGTATTTTCATCTATAGATCACAAACCCACACCTTCCTCTTCAACTGACACCATTCAGTCTACCGCACTAATCCTATCCACCCTTCCATTTAACCTTACTATTTCAGCTGTATATTGTCCTCCAGGAAATAGCCTTTCCCAAAATATTCTACAATCCTTATTCGAATCCTTTGGGTGGCGCTTCATTGCAGCTGGGGATTACAACGCTAAACACCAACGATGGGCCTGTAGAACATCCTATTCCCGAGGTAGTCAACTTTCCCGTATATCATCCTTAAACAATTTCCCCTATCCTTTCACCTAACAATCCTACCTACTGGCCTACATCCCTAAGAAAACGCTCTGATATTCTCGACATATTTGTCACCTCTCAAATTCCTACTCCCCAAACTACAATAGATTCCTTAGATGACCTTTCCTCAGATCATAGCCCAGTTTTGCTTACATTACATTCTACTCCTTTTATCAAACATTCTCCTTCATCCTTAATAACTGGACGGGTGGACTGGGGCAAATTCCGTTCGGCTTTAGAAAACCATATAGACTTAAAAACTCCTCTAAAAACATGTTTACAAATAGATGCGGCAATAGAACATCTTACTAAATCAATACAAAACAGCATAACAGAAAATAGAATAATGCATTCAGAAGGCATGGTCTTACCTCAATATATTCGGGTTTTACTTGTAGAAAAACGACGAGCTAGAGCCAAATGGCATAGAACTCGATACCCATCTGACAAAACCAATTATACCAAATTAACTAACAAACTTAAATCATAACTTAAAAAACTAAAATTTGAAAATTTATAGAAACAAACTGAACAGTCTCTATACAGTACATTCTGTGATTCAGATTTAAGGACATCCCTTTCAACATTTTATGGGTTTGAGTATTTGACGGGGCTCAGGTGGCTTTTTGGGTTTGGGGATCATCTTGACTACAGCTAATACCCAGAAGTCAGGAAAATATTTGGTGCCGAGTACAAAACTTCATAGAAACTTGGGGAATAGGATCGCTTTTCGTGTTTTTTTTTTGTTTTGTTTTTTTCCGTAAGATATTGAACAGGTTTGGGATTTGGTTAAACGAGTGTCATTACAATATCCTATTTTATATTTATTTATTTATTTGTTAATATCATAAAGATGAGTCAGAGATACTAAGGCTTTCAGTATGGTTATGAAAATTTTTTAATTTATTTTAAATTAACTTCACTCTACACTTAAAAATGTTTGATCAGCTTTTATATTAGACCTATTGTCAACAAGCAAGTATTGCTTTTTTATCTTTTTACCATTTAATGGCGCTAGGGTCCTTGTAGAACTCTCATCTATATAATACATAATTTAAGTAATGTTATCATTTATCATTTAAATGTAATGTTATCATTTGAAAGATACACAGCTTATCACTTTTTTTGAATTATCATTTTTGAATTTAATATATATTTTTAATTTTTATAAGTAAACAAAAATATATTATTTTATTAAACGATAAGAGGAGGAAATATGTAAAGTTTGAAAAAATATTAATACTGCTTTCGGGAAGGAACCATTCGTCGTTGGTTTGAGGAACAATATTTAGTATTCGTTTCTTTGAAAGACCTTTATCATCAATTGAACAATGAAGAAACTACTCTCACTACATCGTATTGCAATGAAATCAAACAAAAAAAATCCCATTGCCTAGGCACCCTAACCCCCTTCCCACTTTCCTCTACTCCACCCCCTCTTAAATCTTACCTACCCTGCAACTGCATCACCTGTCAACGGCTCTCAATGTATGAAATTCTGTGCAATAGGCATCCTGCACTGATAAATTGATAGGGCCTGTTCTTCTACGTATATGCAATACTTCTCAAAGTTTTTTCAACCACGTCCTAATCTCAAGACGTTTCCATCAGATTCACACCTGTTATATGTTTTAGGAATTAGAACAACATTATTTGAAAAAAATGTTTTTTGCACAATATTATGTTAACAACACATGTCTGAACTAATTTATTAAGATCTGGGAACTCCTCAGTTCTAAAACTAACAAATTAGAGGTAAATATTCTAAATAAAATATTTTTAGTTATTTATCAGTAGCTTTTTGATTAAAAAAAAATATAACTTTTAAAAAAACGGACATTTCAATTGAAACTACGGAATAGTTGTCAGATTACTGTTATTTTTTTTTATTTTATTTATTTTTTTTTGTTAAAGATGCAAGCGTGTACGAAGATTGAAAGAAGTACCCCAGCCATCAGCTCTTCAGATGGTTGATGACTTTAAGTGTGTTGTTCTTTGTAAAAGGGAACTGCGCACTTATGATCTCAATACTGGATCTCTACTTACTATTCTAAAAGGTATTAATCACTGATATAATAAATATAATAGTAGTTTATATTTATTTAAGTCTCAGACAAGATGGCCGCTTCTACACACCACATTTAGAATCGCTCTCTGTTTGTAACATTTTCTACTGTCTATTTAACTTATGTTACAGTTTCGTATTTATCAAATAGTGACAGTATGAACTATAGAGCATTTTGAAAATAACTTTTTGAGTGAGGTGAGTTAAAACTTTATTAACAGTGAACTGATTTAATATATATAAGTGAGGCAGTTTAACTGGCCAGCCTAGCCCCTAATCCTCCCGCCTGTTTAAATACAGCACCACTATCAAACAAGGCCAAGGACCTGTTATTGTTTTCTGTTACCTCTAGTTCGTAACCAAAGATTTAATTTAATTTTTTTTTTTTTACGTAGGAACTTTTTTAGTTTATTTTTTCTTACTTGTTTTATAATCATATTTCTCGAATAATGTATTTTTTAGTTTACGTATCGTGGATAATTATGCCATTATTTTAGTTTTTAATTATTTACTTCACAGCTATCATTATTTTTGTTATTGTTATTGTTATTATTTTATTTACTACTATTACATAATGGAAGTGATAACATTTAATGAGACTGAAACCCCTTCTTATTCAGTATTCAGTGAAACTGAATACCAGTCCAGAAGAACTCTTCAGAAGCGACATAGAAATGCCGCCCCAGGTTCAGCGGGAAATTCGCCAAATAAAACGAAAAATAAAACTACAAAATCAAAAAACCAAATAGCAATAATGATAATAATTTATCAAACCTTCAAACCTGCAGTAAAACTACTGCAGCCAAAAAATCTCAGTCAAATACATCTAAACAGTCTTCTTCATCTGCCAACAATAATGTTTCGAATCCGGAACATACTTCTGATCAAGAACCACCTCCAATATTTGTAACTAAAATTGAAAATTTTATTTTATTTGGCCGTGAAATATCAGTTCTGATAGGAGAGGTTAAAACTTCATCAAAAGGTCACTATAAAAAATTGGTCCATCTCCTAACCATCAACAATTACTTTCATTGCTTTCAATTGAAAGAAGAAAAAGCCTATTGAGTGGTATTGCGTGGTCTTCATTCTACTACCCCAGCGAGCGCCATAAAGCATGATCTGGAAGCGTGAGGCAACTGTCTAATGTGCTTCATCCCAAAGAAAAGTATCCACTGCCTTTTTTCTTCGTTGATTTGGAGCCGGCTGGAAACAACGCTGTGATATTCGATGTTACCAGGCTGGTATATTCAGTCGTAAGATTCGGAGAGCCAAGAAGAAGGGCAACTATAGTCATGTGCACTCGATGCCAAAGTTTAGGGCATACCAAGACTTACTGCCATCATCAAGTCAGGTGTGTAAAATTTGCTGGTCCCCATGCAACTGAGACATGCTAGAAATCAAAAGAGACCCCGGCAATATGTGCGCTGTGTGGTCAAGGACTCAAGGAGCCCAATCCCAGAGAATCGAACCACAGCTATCGACTTCGGCACCTGATCATCTACCTCGACAGGATACAACATACCCAGATAAAATCAAGTATCAACCTCAACATCAAGTGCCTCGAATCTCCCAACCATATCTCCAGTCCACATTTTATCTTTAGTAGTCAAATTACCGCCTCAGAAGCAACATCCACTTCCAATCCATCCACCTGTTCAGAGCAACTCTTTACCCCAAATACCATTACAAGTTGATTCTGCTCCTAGTATCCTACAAAGGGTCCAGCCCCTAACCAACGCTCCTTCTCAGACATATAATTCATATAACCAAGCTCCACATGCATTTCCTCTTCTCCATCCAAACACCAATGATATAAACGCCATCCTTTCCTCATTCCTATCTGAACTAAAAGAAACTATCAAGCCCCTCATCACCCTTCTCACTAGAGCTCTTACTGAAATTCCGTTTAATGTCGCTAAATGAGCGCTAAGCCTTTGCCTATTGTTTTATGGAATGCCAACGGACTACAAAATCACAGAAACGAACTTGACATTTTTCTCCATGACAATTAAATAGACATTGCCCTCACTTAGAAACTCACTTTAATCAACAGATACATTTTTACATACGTGACTACATCACTTACAGATCTGATCACCCAGACAACAACTCCCATGCTGGATCCTGCATCCTTATCCGTAAATCAATACCTCATTCTCTTATTCCTTCTACTTTAGCTGACGTCATTCAATCCACCTCAGTATCCATTACAATCCGTCCTTTCTATCCAACATTTTCAGCTGTATACGGCCCTCCTGGAAATTCCCTTTCTCATAACCTCCTTGAATCCTTATTCCGTTTCTTCGGACCGTGCTTTATTGCAGGAGGAGACTACAACGCCAAACACCCGCGATGGGGTTGTCGAACATCCAACCCCCGTGGTAGTACCTTATCCCGTATTTCGACCTCCAACTGTTATTCTGTCCTCTCACTCTTGAACCTTACTTATTGGCCAACACCTCCAAAAAAACGTCCCGGTATCCTCGATATATTCATTTCTTCCCAAATTTCCACCTCTCATACCTTAGTAAAATCCCTGGACGACCTTTCATCAGACCATAGCCCTGTTCTGCTTCACTTGCATTCAAATCCTGTATTTGAGTATTTTTTTCTTCTAACTGTACGCATGTTTTCTTAACCACATTTAAATCTTTAATTAAATCCCCCATATGTGCGTTATTCGCTTCTAAATTTATATTCATTTCCTTTATGGCTTTCATTATATCTTCGTTTGAAACCATAATGATAACGTAAAATACTAAAATATTTAAAGAAAAATAGATATAAACCCTTCCTTATCTTAAGGGACACTGAGGTATTAACAATGATACCTAGACGTAGAAGTGTGGGGAGTGCTGACTTGCGTATTAAATTCCACTACTATAAGATAGATAATGTCTCACTCACCAACTAGCTATTGAATCCCTTATCGATCTTATTTTTATCTTCGTGATCCACTTGATAGCCGATAGACCGCAAACAACTGATTCTAATACCTAAATAAATAGTTCATACAACTTTAAATAGTCTAATTCAAAAAAGAAACCCACTTTAAAAACAATTTACAAGGAGCCGATGTGAACACGACCAATGATAGCGGCCTTCCCCAATCCCTCCAAATAACGTTTACCCTACGTCGTAAACCTACGACTTCCTGTCCTACAATATCCTTTAATGATATTCCACTAATCCCTGTTGAACAGATCCACTACCTAGGACTCCACTTGGACTAACGTCTTACTTGGAATCCACATACAAGACAAAAACGACAAGAAACTGCTCGTCGTTACAGACTACTTCAACATTTACTAGACAAACGATTAAAGCTCCCAATTAATTACAAAAGACTCATTTATATAACTGTGATTAGACCTATCTGGACGTACGGAGGTGAGGTTTGGGGCTCCACTAAACCATCGAATTCATCTCGTATCCAATCCTTGCAATCCAAAATCCTTCGAAAAATCTCAATGCTCTTTACTTTGTGACCAATAAACTTATCCATAAAGACCTTAATGTTTCTGATTTAGCACAGACCAGATACCTATTCTTCCATAGTAGGCTCCATAACTACTCCAATCCACTAGTCTCCCAACTTGCTTCCCACTCCATTCCCGATAATCCTCCGAGGAGTCTGAAAAGAAGATGGCCTAGAGACCTTTTAGTGTAGATTTTTATTGAAGTGCTACTATTGAGTAGTTCTTCACAAGTTATTTACATGCCATTGTATTCACTATCAACACATTTACTTGATGAATATGTTTTTGTACAGTTGTAAGTATCAATAAATGAATATATATATATATATATATATATATATATATATATATATATATATATATATATATTATTAATATATTATATATAACTTATATATATATATATATATATATATATATATATATATATATATATATATATATATATATATATATATTATTTATTTATATATATTTATATATATTTATTGAATTTGTAGTTCCTATCCTATTTTCCTTTTGTACTTATTCAGCGGAAATCTTTAGTTAAATGAAAATTATATATTGACTTTAGATTACTACAGATATATTATTTATGTATAGGATAGTTTTTTTTTTCTTGTTTTTTTTACTCTTTTTTACTGTAAATAATGTGTGAATGTAATCATTAACCCATCTATATTACTTATATTGTAATAATTACTCAATAAAAGAAAAAAAAGATTACTACAGTGGGACGATGCTACAGTAATATCGGAAACGAGGAAAGTCAAATTTTTTACTTGGAATTTTGATAATGTTTTTTACAAGCCTTTATCGATCTTGTCGATTGATTAAAGCCAATCAGGTTCCTTATTATCATTGTAACTAAGGTTATGTCATAAGTTATAGTCAACATTTAAAATGATATGAAAAAATCGCTATTTCATGTTCGGTTGGCTTACTCTTAGGGCTACCTTTTAAATAATGTATGTTACTTAATTGTGTTTAACGAATTGTTTGAAAGTATCCATTTTTATGATGATTGACATGCCTATTAAGTAAAACCGAAACATTGATGTTTTCTAACGATTCGTTTAACAGTAATTTAACAAACACATCTACGTATCTGTTAATCTGCATTGAAAGAGTTGAAAAGGGATTTCTAAGATTTATGGTTGGTTAGGTTTGATTTCTTATCGACACTCAACATCCAGGGTCTTTAGTGTCTTTTATTCGACACTGTTGCAAGACAAGAAACGTTTTTTGCTTGTCATAAGCTTTTTCGATTTCTAAGTATGTACCTATGCATTCTTTTTTCTCAGCAAAGCTATTCAGGACCTCATAGTCCAATTTTAGCGCGTTCTTTTCTGAAACCACTTGAATAGTAAATTATATCCAACCTTAGCTTTTAAAAACCATCTTTTCCTACATCTTGAACACGCAGCTTGTGAGTGAGATGGACCGGTAACTAGAGGAAAACAACTTATTTTTTCCGGATTTTAAAATTGGTATTATAATTGACTTTCTCCAGATCTCAGGAAAGGATTATAGAATGATAAAATAGATTACAGCAGGGGTCTCCAAACTTTTCAGCCTTCGGGCCACACTAACTACTTCCAAGGGCTCCGCGGGCCAACACCATTTTAATTTTCCTGCCGGTACCTATAATTTATAGAATAGTCTCCGAGTACGCACCCTCAGCGAGAAGAAGCTAGTTAAAGTCCCTAGTTCAATCATTATTGTGTTGTACTGTAATGTTACGAAGTTCTGGTGTATTCTACTCATTTCTTGATGACAGTAATTGACGTATAAAAACGCTAATAGAGGTGCTATAGTAATAGTTCGTAACGCCTTAGCGGGTTTGTGTGTGTTTCAAAAACATCCTTGTAACAGTATTTTGACTTGACTTAATTACTAGTGTGGAAAAGAAGCGGAAAATAAAAACTGTCAGCTAATCGACGGTCGCTGATTACATGCCTATTGAAAAGATGAAAAATCCTGAAACCTGTGTTTCTTTTGTATGCAATGATCACCAAAAGAATCATTGGCGTGAATATTTGTTCCTTATTATATTGATGGAGCATACAGAAAAAAGAAAGAAGAAAATAAACTTTATTCTGGGACAGTTTGTCCCTTATGAATAAAATATGAGTGCAATACATAGGGCAATCGTTTGGCTATGACAAGTGATTAATAATTGCATTATGAGTTAAAAAATAAAAAAGATAACGACAAAAAAATAGAACATACGTATATTATAATAATATATATTACTAAAATATTCATATTTTATATACGTTCGGAAGAATGGTAATTGAGAAGGTAAGGAAATAGATGATGTTTAAAGGAAGTTATAGTCTGAGCGCTGGCTGATGGCACTTGGGCAAAAGTGAAGGGAGAGAGGTGTGGCTGATCAGGGCCAGTGAGAGTGGTGCAGGGTTCCTGGATCTCTCCCCACCTACCTTGAGAGGTTACTCGACCACCGTAATCTGGGTCTCCCAACTCTGCGCGGGCCGGATATCTGTTCTATTAGAATTTATTTTTGTACCGACCCATCCGACATCCGCACGAGGTGTCCTGCCCATCTTAACTTCCCTACCTTAATGATAGCTACAACATCAGGCTCGTTATAGAGACTATAGGTTTCTCTATTACTACGCCTTCTCCATTGTCCATTTTCAAAGGTGTGCCCATATATTCTACGGAGGATTTTCCTTTCAAAAATAAGGTCATTTTCATCAGCCTTTGTAGTGGTCCAGGTCTCAGAGCCATAAGGTAAAACAGGGCGAATGAGGGTCTTGTAACGGATAACCTTAGTGCGGTGAGAGACGAGGCTGCTAGAAAGATGCGAGCGGAGTCCATAATAACAGTGATTCGCTAAGATAATTTTTCTCCGGACATCAGTCGAGATTCTGTTGTCGCACGTCACTTATGAGCCATGGCATACAAATTCAGAATCTTGTTCAAACATATAAGTACCAAAAGCAACTTCAGTACCAAATTTAAAGTTGGTGTTATGAAATGCGTTAACTGAGACAGCAGAAGAAGTTCTGGGTCTCAAGGGCAAACAGAAACAAACAAGACCATGGGTTGATGAGGAATGCCTTGCTTGAGCAGATAGAGAGAACAAGGTCTATAAAAACATGATTCAACGGAGACACACAAGAAGTTCGATGGATGAATATAAAGCCACTAGGAGTCGCGAGAAGTACGTTCATCGAAGAAAGAAGAGAAGATGGCGGAATAAGCAGATGGAAGATATGGAAAAATCTTTCAAAAACAAAAATTCCTTTCAAATAGTGAAGGAAGGTAGACAATTATTTAAATCCAGGACTCCCGCATGCGAAGCAGAAGATGGCTCGCTAATCACGAAAAAGCAAAAAATATTAGATAGATGGGCTGACTACTGATGATACCATCATCGCAGGGGGACTGGCTGGAGGAATAGAGATTGAACCACCAGGCGGGGAAGAAATAGCAGCGACCATCGAAAAACTAAAGAATAATAAAGCTCCAAGTACTGATAACATACCAGCGGAAATATATAAACATTATGACCCTCAACTGGTTACTTTCCTGCAGGATCTATTTATGGATATTTGGAGAGATGAATGCCTTCTTATGGAGTGGAAGAAAGCGATTATACACCCAATCCAATAATAAAGGGGATTCCTAGAATTGTAACAAGGAGAGGTACGTCAGTACTTCCATGAGTATACAAAATTCTCTCCAGCATATTATACAAGAGATTGATTCCATACGCAGGGAAAGAAATTAGAAAATATCAGTGTGGCTTCGTTAAGATAATCAACTATTGAACAAATTTTAACCTCTGGATGATCCTAAAAAATACAAGAAGTTTCGTATTAATACCCATCATGTTTTCATAGACTTTAAGCAGGCTTATGACTCGATTGATAGAGGGGAAGCCATGACAGAAATGAATATACCCCAGAAGTTAGTCAGACTGGTGAGAATGACAATGGAAGGCAATAAATGCTTTGTAAGTATGCATGGGGCTTTCTCAAGAGGTTTTGACACGACAGCAGGTGTGAGACAAGGAGATAGTCTGGCTTGCCTTCTCAAGTCTTTCGCAGAATCTTTGGCGGTGTATACTCGGAAGGAACCTGGAGAAGAAGATCCAATGCAGACATACAAAGTCTGTACAAAGATATGGATCTCTCCAAGTTTATTAAGCTCTCCCGGCTACGATGTTGCCAGAATGAGTCCGGAGGAGATGCCCGCGAAAGCTCTTACTGAACAAATCAATGGTACGAGGTGTATTGGAAGACCTAAACTACGATAGAAAGATGGTATTGTTACTAAAACATTAACTCTACTTGGTGCCAGAAACTGGATGGCGGCAGCACTAACCGTGATGACAGGTGATCTATGCTCGAGCAAGCCAAGTCTCTACTATCAGGAATGTAGTGCTATGTTAATAAATAATAATAATAAGTTATAGAATGTTAGGAGAAAGCAGCACATTAAATCGTAAGGTGCTCACATCGCAAGCTCGCGCAAATAAATTTCGACAGTGTTTCCATAATTAATTTTAAAAAATATAAACACATTTTTATACGTAGTTACGTGGGGGACTAGTAGCCCAGTCAAATGAGTTTTATACAGCAAATCTCGGAAATAAACCAATGAAGCTGAATTTTTGCTTATGCCTTTGTTTTGGTCTTCTAAATAAGTGGTAGAAAGTCACCGATCTCAGCACGTTAGCATAATTAGATATACAAGGTCAAAGGTCACAAAAATCAGTTGTTTTTTTTCAAATATCTCTATTTCTATCCATCGGCCGTCAATCAAAATAGTTACAAAACTTTTAGAGAATAATATTCTCTGTATTTTTTGTTCTATTCATTTTTATTTTTGGATTAACCGTTTTCGAGACATAGTGCGGGAAAGGAGAAGCGGGTACCAGTTCAGACAAAAACTTGCTACTACACGAACACCGTTGAGAGTTAGACAAACATGTATAGAAACAATTTTATAGGAAATTTAATTAGCTTTAATTTCGATCCATAGATTATTTTTTAGAGTCCACGGTTTCCGAGATAAAATCGAAAAACCTAAACACGGGATCTTCTCCCCTTCCCTCACAATTTCCCGTACCCCAGGGACCGGAACTTTTAGTATATTTACTTTCTAATTACGCCTAACGAAGCTATGAAATCAAAAATAGACGCATAATTCATGCATCTACACCCCTAATTTCAGCACTCTCATTGGGGTCGCTCTTTTCCGTGAAAACACTTTTTCTCAGTGTCCCAAGTCCCATAAAATATCGATGTCAGCACCTTCAAAGCCGCTTACTGTTTTGAAATCCAAGTTTTTTTTTTTGGCATATTTTTCACTTTAACTCCATAACTGTTTCTCCAGTTAAGGTGCATAATCCTAGATACCTGAGTCAGCACTCTCCCCTTCCTATTGTTTTGTATATAAACCCCTGCCTGGAGCAGATCAGTATCAGTACATTATTATTCTCGTTTTAGGCTAGTGATTAGATTCATAGTTTAGTGTAGTAAAGTGTAACTGTAAGTTTTACCAATAAAGTTTTTTTTAAGTTCTTTGTCGGTCAAGTTCTTTATCTGGCGCCCGAACAGGGACCCTGTCAGCCTCAGGTCAGTAAAGGTGAAGAAATTTTCCTGAAGATCAAGAAAAATCGAAGAAATACTCCAACAGATTTTGGAACTTCAGAGAAGACAGCCTTGAACGGAAGCTCAAGAAGGACCGAAGAAATAGTCATTGGACAACAGGTCTTGGAGTAAACCGCCTGGAGCTTGTGTTTCAACACTTCAATAGGGTCAAAACAAAGAAAATCTGATAGAACACCGCTGAACTTCGAATAGAGAAGCTTGAGGTATATAACAGTTACATATGTATGCCTAAGGATAAGAAAAATAAGGTTAAGTTAGATATAAGTAAAATTACAGATCAATTAAGCAATTTATTAATTAATAATAATAGTGATATAAATATAACTAACAAAATGAGCATTTCATATTCTATGGTAAAAGAGGATTACGATCATATCCCAACATATGATGGCAATCCTGAAGACTTAATTTTTTTTGTAAAAACAGTAAAATCCGTTTTTAATACTGTATGTAGTGATAATAATACTTTAAAGATTCAAAACCATGCCCGACTACTTTCAAAGGTTACCTCTAGATTAGTTGGTAATGCTAGACATTGTTTATTAACAAATAATTTTATAAATGTTTCCGAATTATTAGATCATTTACAAAAAAACTTTAAAGATTCCAGAACAGTGGAACAGTTAAAATTAGAATTGTTAAATATAAGACCAGGACACAAAGAACACCCAATATCTTTTATAGATAGAATAGCCCATATTAGAGCTTTGATATTTTCCAGAATTTCCCTAGACGAGGAAATCATAAATAAAGATGCTATTATGAAATTACAAGATAGAGAAATCAACTATCACATTATTGCTAACCTACATCCCCAACTATGTGATTTCTTAAATCACATGAGACTTACTGACATTGACGACATTAGAAATGCCATCCAAAATGACTGTTCATTTATCTTAGATAGGCTATATGGACATAAGAACCATTTTATGCCAAGAAATAATTTTAAACATAATAAACATTACAAAAATAACTATAATCCTAATTTTAAGCATAATTATAATCATAATCATAATCCTAATTTTAATTACAATCATAATACTAATCCTAATTATAATTATAATCCAAACCATCATCAAAATACTAATTATAACCCTAATCATTATAATAATCAAAATCCTAACTTTAATCATAACTCTAATTCTAATTTTAATCCTAATTATAATACTAACGCAACTTATTATAATGGTCACCCTAATTATAATCAAAATTTTAATCAAAACTTTCAACAAATTAATGAAAAAGAACCAAGCCAAAATAGACGTTTTGACCATCAAGCGGGTAATAATTTCCAAGGTTTTAACTGGGAACAGCAAAGACAGAAAAAAAAACTCCCTTTCCTACGGGACCGTTTAAACCCGACTCAGCGAATACCGTGTCTATGAGAACCGTCAGGTCAAACAACCCACCAGTGAATCATGTTACGCATGATCAGAAGGAGATGAATGACATGAAGCAGAGATTAGACGCTCTTACTCAACGGTTCGATAATTTTTTAGACTTAGGTCAGCAGACAGAACCTCCGAATATCCCTTAAATTTTACGGACCAATTACCTCAATTTAAAGATTTTAAGGGACAGACTTGGCTTATTGATACCGGAGCATTGAAAAATTACATTAATCCACGTTCCTTACCCGAGGGAACTGAATTAAAATCGGAAGATTTTTTTATTAGGACACCTACAGGACGCGAAAAGGGCTCTACAACTGCTTGTATTGACCTTGCTCCAAATCTAGGACTTAATAATAAATTATTAGTTAAGTTTTATATTTTTCCTTTTAGTAATGATTATGATATTCTCTTAGGATATGAAACAATAAAAGAACTAGATTTTAAAATCCATGGAAAAAATGATCATATAACTTTATTAGGAGACAAATTTAAAATAAATAATGGTTCTATTGAACATAATAATGTAGACATAGTTAATCATACTAATAATAATTATAATAATAGTAATATTAATGTTAATCTAAATAATGGTAATACAAATAAATCGAGACAACATTTTAATAATAATAATTATGATAATGATAATAATATTAAGAATTTAATTAGATGTGAACATATTGAAGAAAACAATTTAAATAAATAATTAAAATTTTAAATAAATATCCAGAAATGATAAAAAAAAATGAAAATGACCCACTAAAATCCACTAAATTATTAAAACATTCTATTAAATTAAGAACCGATAAACCTATTTATAGCAGAAATTATAGATATCCTCACCAATTTAGGGAAGATATCTCCAATGAAATCGAAAAAACTTTTAAAATCCAACATAATCAGAGAAAGTAAATCACCATATAACTCACCCATCTGGGTAGTACCAAAAAAAAAAAGTAGATGCTAGCGGAAAAAGGAAAATTAGAATGGTGATTGACTACCGAAAATTAAATCAAGAGACCGTACCCGATAAGTTTCCGTTACCAAATATTGAAGACCTCCTTAATCAGTTAAATAAAGCAAAAATTTTTTCAACTCTAGATTTAGCATCCGGTTTCCACCAAATCGAGATGGATGAAGGATCCATTGAAAAAAACCGCCTTTTCTACTGAATCCGGTCACTACGAATTTCTTCGAATGCCATTCGGACTTTGTAATGCACCACCAACTTTTCAGAGGGCAATGAATATGATGTTAAGTAACACTCCTAATTGTTTAGTGTACATGGACGATATAATTATCTTTTCAAATAATATTAATGATCATTTACAACACTTAAAGTCCGTTTTCAAGAAACTTAGTCAGCATTCTCTCACAATCCAACTTGATAAAACAGAATTTTTAAAAACCGAATTACCATGTTTAGGATATATAGTATCCCAAGAAGGTTTAAAAACCAATCCGGAAAAAATCGAGGCAATCGAAAAATTTCCGCTTCCTAAAACTCATAAAAGTATAAAACAGTTCTTAGGAATGACGGGATATTATAGGAAATTTATTCAAAATTATGCCCATTTAGCCAAGCCCCTCACTCAATCTCTTCGCATAGATGAGAAATTAATATGTCCATCTTCTTATCAAGAAGCATTTAATCTCTTGAAACAACATATTTTAAATTCCCCCATACTCCAATTTCCCGATTGGGAACTTCCTTTTATTTTAACTACTGATGCAAGTTCAGTTGCACTCGGTGCAGTATTATCCCAACTCTCAGAAGGGAGGGACCATCCGATCGCTTTCGCTTCTAGAACTCTTTCCGATACAGAACAACGTTATTCTACAATTGAAAAAGAGTTACTTGCCATAGTTTACGCTTGTAATCATTTTAAACCTTACCTTTATAGATAGAAATTTTTTATACATACAGATCACAAACCGTTAACTTGGCTTTTCACGATGAAAAATACTAATGCGCGGCTCATGAAATGGATATTCCAACTTTCAGATTTTGAATTTGAAATTAAACATATAGAAGGGAAAACCAACTATGTTGCTGATGCATTGTCAAGAAATCCTCATGAAGTACATGCCATTGAGGAAGTCGATTATGATGAACTAGATAGGGTTTTAGCTGAAACCTCTAATATGCCCCTAGCCTCGTCAGACGACCTTGATGAATTCCTTGAAGAATTTGATACTATAGAAAATATCTATCCCCAAACACATAACGACAACAATGAATTCGATACTAGTAGTCTTGCCACAGTTCACTCTCAAGAATCATCTAATCAACAAATTTGGATAGTAGATGAGGAAAAACCGGTTAATATAGAAAAATTTCAAATTTTTATTCAAAGAGGAAAAAAATCAATTCGTGTAGAAAAACCTTTTAATAAAACTAGATTTTATATAGAAACAGCTTACCAGTGGAAAAATGATTTAGAAGAAACCTTACTAGAAATTATTAAGCCAAATACAACTTATGGTGTATATTGTGAGCCTAATATAGAAACAGTGCGTAGTGAATTTGAAGGAATATTTTTAAAAATTTCACGAACCATTCAGGAAAACTATCCGTCAGTAAAAATTAAACGTTATAAAAAGAAATGTTTAGACATCACTGATCATGATGAACAATTAGATATAATTAATACATACCACCTAGGTAAAACTTGCCACAGAGGTAGTCTTGAATCATATGAAAAGCTAAAAAGGGATTATTATTGGCCTCGGATGAAAGATGCTATAACTGATTATTGTAATAAATGTGAGGTATGTCGGAAAACTAAATACGATAGGAAACCTATTAAACAAAATTTTGTATCACACCAACTCCTGATAAACCTTTTGAAGAACTTATGATTGACACACTGCATTATGAACAAAAATTTATAGTCACAATAATAGATACATTTTCAAAACATCTTTTCGCGAGAATAACTGATGCTTGCAATTCCGTGCAAATATCAGATGTAATAATAGAATATTTAGAATTATATCCATCCCCTGACAGAATAAAGATGGATAATGGTAGAGAGTATAAAAACAATTTAGTTGAGAACTTACTTAGCTCTCAAGGGATTGGAACCGTATTACGTCACCCCTAACCATCCCAACTCATTAGGTCTTTTAAATAGAACACACTCCACTCTTATAGAAATTTTGAGGAATCTAAAAGAAACAGAACCCAAAATCAAATTAAAAAAGAGATTAAGTCTTGCAGTTATTGCCTTTAATAACAGTTTAAATCAAAAATTAAAATTAACTCCAAATGAAATAACATTCGGCACTCAAAAGAATAAAGATAATAAAACACATATTACGGAAAAACTTGTAGAAGAGTACCATAATAATTTAAAGTTAATACACGATCAAATTAAAACTAGAATAGATAAGGAAAAAGAAACTCGAACAGAGCTACTTAATCAAAACAGGGAAGACCCTGATATTCCGGAAAATAGTTATGCTAGGGTTAGAACTAGGAATAAAAATGAAAACCCCTTTAAACCTGTTTATAAATTAAAAGATAAAAATAAAGAAATTATTGTACATTCTGACAATATTCAAAGAAAACGTAAAAATTATAAGAATAAACAAAAACCTCAAACATAGAGAATGTCACGGAACATCCATATGAGGAGTATAATCTTCATCTTCTTCATTATCTGAAACATATGATGTTCCGTGACATTCTCTGTTATGAAATAACCGATTTATCTAATTCCCCAGGTATCACAGCAATCAAAATGCCACCATCATTTGCACTACATAAATACCATACATTAATCCATCATATAAATTTTACTCATTTAAATGATGAACTATTAATAGCAGAACAAAATGTAAACTCTTTTAAAACCAGTACTAATTTTGAAACCGTAAATAGACAATTACAATTCGTAAAATCTAAAATCGAATCTCTAATTAGTAAACCTCAAATTAATCGGCAAAAACGCGGCCTAATAAACGGTATAGGAACAGCTATTAAATGTGTTACAGGCAATATGGATGCCTCTGATAAAGATCACTATGATCAAATTATTTCTAAATTAGAAAAGAATTCATACCATTTAGAACATAATGTTGAGCAAGAAATTTTATACAATAAGAAACTAAGAGAAACATTTAGGAACGATATATTAATCTTAAATCAAAATAACTTACGCACTCCCAAACTGATTAATTCATTAGACATAGCGACAATAACTACTCATTTAAATGAATTATATTCCATCATTAACTATACCACCTTAAGGACCTTAGATATAGAGAACTCCTTGGAGTTTTGTGAATTAGGAATATTACACTCTAGTATGCTAACCAAAACTGACATTTCATATTTATTAAAACGAAACATATCTTTAATATCTGATGATTTGGAAACATTATGGCAAATTAGTAAAACAAGATGTTCAATCAAAAATAATATTATTCATTATTTTATATCTATTCCATTGAAAAAACAAAATGTATAGTACCATGTATCTACTTCCCATTCCTGTATCACACAACAACACGTTTGTAACAACATTAACACCTTATAAACTTGTATTGTTAGATAAGAATAAAACTCTTACAGGTAATTGTACATATATAAACACATATTATTATTGTATAAATGTAAAAGAATTGAACAATAGTTGTATTATTAATTTACTTAAAAATAATTTTAAACATTGTATCACATCTAGTATTAAGGTACAATCTTTTTTATTAGGTATATTGATGACATAGACTATTATCTTAGTTTTAACACAAGTTACGTAACTTTAGAAAATAAGGCTTCACATCCCATTTTTTTACCTTTAACTTCTTTGATTAAACTAGAACATGATGAAACATTATTACAATGTCCAAAACCTAATACTATAAATATTGATTCTAAAATAATTAAGTTAGAAAATACTATTGTTAACCACTTAGCTTTAAATATGTCCTTTGATGTACTAGAATTACCACCCCTTCCATTTGTTAATTTAGAAGAATTAGATTATATATCCTTTGTGGATAATGATTTTATTTGTATATTCTTGGGATTTTAGTTTTGTATCTATTGATGTATCATGTATATCTTATTATCCTCAAACATTGTAAATGTACCTCAAGTATTCCTGCATCAAAACAACAGGTCCCAGACATTACCCTAACTCATATATATAGTCCTTGGACTTTACCCAAAAATTAATGCTCTCCGGAGTTTCGCATCTTCAGAAGGGAGGAGTTAAGGTGCATAATCCTAGATACCTGAGTCAGCACTCTCCCCTTCCTATTGTTTTGTATATAAACCCCTGCCTGGAGCAGATCAGTATCAGTACATTATTATTCTCGTTTTAGGCTAGTGATTAGATTCATAGTTTAGTGTAGTAAAGTGTAACTGTATGTTTTACCAATAAAGTTTTTTTTTAAGTTCTTTGTCGGTCAAGTTCTTTATCTTCCGATCTGAACTTTCATTTTTTCAACTATAACCTGGTTAAATTTACTATTAGACCCTTTATATGAAATTTTGATTAAACTCCGTAGTATATCCAATCAAGGCCACTAAAAAAGACCAAATCGTCAGATGTTGCCAAAACATACATATGTAGTGTGCTGGCTAGGGTGTATTACGTGGATTTCAAAACAGTAAGCGGTTTTGAGGGTGCTGACATCGATATTTTAGGGGACTTGATCAAAATTTAATATACAAGTTCTTCTATTAAATGTAACTAACCAGCTTTCAGATAGAAAAAATATATTTTGGGTCGGACTATTACTTTCGGAGTTATAGCCGAAAAACGTGTTTTCGCGGAAAAGCGCGACCCCAGTGAGAGTGCTGAAATGAGGGGTGTACAATGCATGAATTATGCGACTATTTTTGACTTCACAGCTTCGTTAGGAGTAATTAGAAGGTAAATATACTAAAAGTTCCGGTCCCTGGGGTTACGGGAAATTGTGAGGGAAGGGGAGAAGATCCCGTGTTTAGGTTTTTCGATTATATTTCGGAAACCGTGGACTCTAGAAAAATAATCTATGGATCGAAATTAAAGCTAATTAAATTTCCTATAAAATTGTTTCTATACATATCTGTCCAACTCTCAACGGTGTTCGAGATATAAGTTATTAAAAATCGATAATTATCGAGAAAAAAAATGTTTATTTCACTTTTTTTCAAACATTTGAATCAAGTGCCAGAAACTACAATCTATTATCAGTGCGAAATCACAACTACATAAATCTTATTAGTATTTTATATGTTATAATGTTTACATATATTTATAATGTTTGTTGGATTCATTTCATTTATTTGCTAAAGTAAATTTTAATTTTATGCTTATTATAGGCACTTGTTATTAACATTTACCTAGCTTAAGTAAATAAAACGACGAAGTTATTATTAATCGATGATTTTTTATTTTTTTTATTTTTATTTTTTTGCCCCGCCGCCGCCGCGGGCCGGATTGATGGCACTGGCGGGCCGGATTTGGCCCGCGGGCCGTAGTTTGGAGACCCCTGGATTACAGCTTCGGTAGATGTTTCAACATTGCGTTATGTATCTTATTTACTCCTGGTGAAGATGGTTTCAGTTCTTTTAGACAGTAATGTTATTATTTTTTGGTGAATGGTAAGTTATAAGGTATTTCATTTTGATTGTTAATGCTATCTATTTCGGTTTCTATTGTCAGTTGCACTCAATTAAAGTAAATATTTGAGTAATATTAAGCAAAATGCTCTGCCAATATATCGGGTTTTTGTTCTACTTGTCCATTGATTAGTTACGTTGGCTAGTAGTCTACATATCTTCCCATGACGGTCTTTATCTTTTTCCAAACAATTCTGGGTGATGTATTTGATAAAATGCTGTTTAAAAATTGTTCCCATGATTCCTTTTTGTCTCTTTGATTATCCTGCGAGACAAAGTGCGGTTTTTCTTATCAGATTTTGTAGATGAGGTTCCTTTAGGAAAACATAAAGGGCCTCTCTTCTTTTTCTAATAGATAATTTGCATTCATTATCATACCACGGGACACTTTTCGATTTAGCATTAGTGGAGCGTTTTGGAATTAAAAATTTTTCAAAAACTTTCCACCGCTGTTAAAATAGATGAATTAATTTTATGATTAGCTTCATCACAGCTATTAATGGTAGCTATATTGGAGACCGAGATAACTAAATTATTTTGAAATTTTGTCTAAACGGATTTTTCTGTAATCTATCTAACATGTTTTGTTATCAGAGTACTAATGTTGCGGAAACTGAGTTACTATTGGCAAATGATCGCTAGAATATTGGTCCTGAGAAAGCTGCCAATATAAATGAGGAAATAAACTAAGCGGACACCAAATTAGGTCAATACAATTGAATGAATTATATGCTAGGCTCAAGTATGTTGGTTTTCCTGAATTTAAAACTATAGAGTCTGTGCCATCTATTATTCGTCTGATGACATTTTCGCGAGTTGAGCAATACGAAGAGCCCCACGAAATATAATGAGCGTTAACGTCATTCACAACAATATAGGGATAAGGGGTATTACTCAGGAGATTAACTAAATCTACTTCATCGAAATTCTCTGGAAATGAATATTATTGATAAAAATGGGGATGTGAAGGAAGACCTCGACTACCACTGATTCAACTCAGAAATGACCCTTTTATTGACGACAATTAAAACACCACTACTTGCTCTACTTATATACAATATATTTTCTGTAAATATTATAATCGTTTATGTTAAAGGTTTTATCTGGGGATAACTTACTCTCTTGCAAATATATAACTAATGGTTGATATTTATTAATTATTTCAGTTTTAATTCTTCAAATTTTCCTGTAATACCATTACAATTTGATTGAATTATATTGGTGAGTTACCATGTTAAAAGAAAAAGTAATAATATGTCAGAATTCAGATGTATAATATAATAAATAAAAGTAAATTTAGTATGCAAAAATGAAATGAAAGACATGATAATAAAATAAAATACTGCTTATTAATTAGTTTTCATTTTCTATTGAAGATATACTTTATATATCCTTTGGAGAATTTTCCTTGTTTTGCTTCTAGTTCTCCTACCTGCAACTTTTGTCCACTCAGTCTGTTGACCATCGGGACAGCGGTGAGGGTTGGAAACTTCTTCTGGAGGCGTCTGCGCCGAAGTTAAAATCCTCGGTTCAGAGGCTACTTCACAAGAGGTCTTCCGATTTTTTTCGGATATCTCCGCGTGAGATTGTGAATTTTGGATAGAAAGGATTTTTGAAGGGAAAGATGAAGAGTTAGAGGGGGCAGGAGTGGAGGGCGTGAGAGGGTCTAGGACGGGGGTGGGGGAATCGCTAATTCCATTAGCTCTTAAGTTGCTAATTGGCGTGGTTGTCTTAATAAACGCAGCTGTTACCGGTTTTTTAATTATAACCTGATTTTCATTTATTTGTTCATTTATCTGATATTTTCATCTTTACAATATTAGCTAAAGAAATTTGAGTAGATATAGGGTGCAAAGGATCATATTTTTCCCTAGCAGCCATATATGTTATTTTATCTTCCTCTTATATCCGTTGTATTTCTATTTCTTTAATGAAAACGGGCCTATATATATATATATATATATATATATATATATATATATATATATATATATATAGACAATGGAACTGTATAAATAGAGCTGCCTCAGAGCAATAAACTCAGTTAATTTCCAGCAGTCTATGTGCGTTTTATTTATCCCTTTTTATTCTTTTTTTTACTTTATTTCGGAGACAGTCCTTAAGTGGTGAAATATTTTGAACCTGATCCAAGCAGATGAAGAGACGCTGTGGGAGACAGTCAAGGATCGCCTGAAGAAGGAGTACGGCGGAGGCAGGTGGACACTAGAAGAGGACCTGTTCCAACAGTTCAGGGAGGTGAGGCACCCGCGTCGGAGCTCAGGGCAATACGCCAGTGACCTTCTTGTCATGTTCAACAAGGTCCCTGACAAGATGAGGGAGACCATAAGTGCACCGGAAGTAGAAGCGAAAATTGCCTTCATCTCGACCATTTCGAAGGTGTAGTAACAGGAAGAAAAAAGAGCTTTCGTGAGAAGTCTTTCGTCGAGTGTGCGCTGGACCTGATAGATGCAAGCGCCCGGGACGAAGAATTCAAGGCAGTCCGGAAAGAACCAGGCTGGAGCAAGGTGGTGTACAGGAGACCACATCAGTCATCCTGGCGGAGACGGGTGACCACGGAGGGGACACCTGAGAGAAGGAAGCCAGGGGCAAGAAGACCAGCGCCCAACAAAAGGAGAGAAGATTGGCACGGGCGTGGCAAGCCAGGACACTTAGTAGTGCAATGTCCCCGCACTAAGTGCTTTGAGTGCAGCAATGAGGGCCATATTGCGAGGCAATGCCTGTATATCTTCAAGAGGAAAGAGAGTTCCAGAGGTGAGCCTCTGGAAGTAAACAGTCTCGTGAGGAGGCCGAGATGAACATCTTCAGGAGCCTCAGTTGTATCCGCAGGCTCGAAGACAGAATAAGAGGAAGAACCTGGGAGCAGCGGAGACGAGAGGACTAGCAGCCGGGAGCGGAGAGGCCGGAGGAGAGCGGCACAACCCGGACGTGAGGCAGCCTGAGGAGGGTGTCAGCAAAGAGGCGGCCGCATTCTAGAGGTCAGCGGAGTGAGTGCGAGGAGCGGCGGCTTGCCTATCATCAGGATGGAGAAAGGGGCGCGCTGCCTGGTGGACACAGGCAGCTTGAGCACCATCCTGAGTGGCGATCGGAGGAGAGGATGCTGAGAGGGGACAACGGGACACTCAAATAAAGGTATGTGCATGTAATCTTATCACTCTCGGTGGCCCTTGTGCTGTAGAAGGGGAAATAGAAATAGATCTGGACCGATGGTCAGATAATGGGAGGAAATTAGCGGTCCACATTACTAATAAGATGAATAGGTTATATGACGGAATAATTGTGTGCGGCCTGTTAGAGAAGGTAGGGGCACCGATCCGAAATAACAAAGGGAGTTGGACAGTAAAAATTGTAAAGAAGAAGTATAGGCGATCGGGGCGGTTACGAGGTCGGAGGAGTGGAGAGGGAAATTATGTGGGAATTTCGGGATATATTTTTCAGATAAGGGGACAAATTAAGTGTAACGGGTAGGACGGTCCTCGAAATCCCGTTAAAGAAGGAACGGGTGACCTATTTTAAGGAACGGAGGTACCCACAGGCGCTTAGGCAACATATACGGGAGGAAATTAGGGGCCTAAGAGAGCAGGGTATTATAATAGATAGCACCTCACCTTATAACAGCCCTCTATGGGCAGTCAGGAAAAAGAGCGCACCGGGGGAGAAGTATCAGGTGGTGATAGACTACAGATGAGAATACTAGGGATGAGAGGTATCCAATCCCCAGGTTCGAGGATATCCTAGATAGACTTAGCGGGGCGGTGATATTTAGTACCCTAGATCACAAGGCGGGTTGCCACCAGATAAAAATGCACCCGAGGGACCAATGCAAAACGTTGTTCCCGTTCGAACGTGGGCACTATGAACGCGGGATGTTACGGGGATCCGACGCTTGATGGGTTCGCTCAATTATTATCGGCTGTTTGTTCCGGAGATGGCGCGATTTCTTGTACCCTTTAACGATTTGCTAAAGAAGGGCCGGAAGAACGTCATCACCCCGCTAATAGAGGATAATATCAGGCGGTGCTTAGAGAAGCTAAAAAAACAACCCCTACTAGCTTCCCGACTACAATAAGACGTTTACGGTGACTACTGACGCGAGTGAGTACGCACTGGGTGCGGTATTGTCACAAGAGAGCGAGAAAAGGAACCGACCGGTGGCATAAGCGAGCCGAAGGCTGACAGACGCAGGTACAGCGCACTAGAACGAGAACTACTCGGGATTGTGTCGGCTGGGGAGAACTTCCGTCCATATATCTTTGGGAGCAAATTTAGAGTCCATACGGACCATAGATCTTTGCAGGGGGTTGGTAAGCTTAATGAGTCCTCCGTAAGAGTTACGCGATGGAAGGAGTTCCTCAGTCAGTGCAATCTCGAGATAGTGTACAAGCCGATAGGGAGAATGTGGTGGCGGACTGGCTGTCGCGAGCGATTACGGTCAATTCGGTGGAGGAGGAGGAGGCGGGCCATTGGGGGATATTCGCCAGGTTTTGCGTTAGTGGACGCCGGAGGGGGAGGGCAAAGAGGGTACGCAAAGTGTTTAATATGAGCCCCAAGAAGACAAGAGTCCTGCAGACGAGATAACAAAACCCACCATAGATCTATAAGTTTGGACAGATTTATGGTAACTCATGAAGGAGATAAAAGAGGAGTGAATAAAAAAGAAATTGTAGGTACTGATTCATAGCAGAAAGAAGATTCAAATTTCCAAGATGATAACAAAGGCATTCTCAAGGTTTGTTCATTAAATGTTAGGACATTGTTAAGTGAAGAAAGACTGGAGGAGCTCAATCATGCTCTAGAGGGCATTAAATGGGATGTTATTGGTTTAGCTGAGGTAAGGAGAAAATATTGTTCAATTTTAGAACAGAGATCAGGAAATGGTTTCATGCACACAGCATCTCAAAATGGAATTTATGGTATTGGATTTTATATATCAGAAAAGATAAAAAATAGAATATTGGAATTTAAAGACGTTAGCTATAGAATAGCTTAAGGTTGCAAATAAATTCTAAGAAATGTCTAACTATTGTACAATCACATGCCCCTACAATGGAAGATTCGACAGAAGCAAAAGAAAAATTCTACCAAGAATTAGAGCTTGTAGTTTCCAGTTTTAAAAGAAAAAATAATTGGATAGTTGTGATGGGAGACTTCAATGGCAGGATCGGGGTTAAATTAGAGGACGAACACCAAGTTATGGGGAGATTTTATTTCGGAAAAAGGAATGAAGGTGGCAACCGACTGATTAATTTCTGTTTTAGTCAACGTTTACAAATTGTAAATTCTTTTTTAAAAAAAGGGCAAAAGAAAAATGGACATGGTGTTCACCCAAAGGACACAAATTTGAGCTAGACTATTTAACCAAATCAGTTTAATTAAAAAATTAGAGGTTATAAAGAGGTTTAATTTCAGAGTAGAGTAGAGTTGTGCATTTAAAAATAAAAGAAGAGACCATTTAAAGCAAAAAAGAAAAGTATTATTCTTCAAGACCAAACTCACATAGAAAAATTCCGTACTGATTTCACAAGACATATTCAACACAGTTATGAGTGCAGAGAAGAAAAGGCTCCATTTACAGTCCAAGAAAAATATAACCTCATCTCCAAAGCTATTGATGACCCAATTTCACCGGGTCCCAGCTTCATTAAAAATAAATCAAGCAAATTATCAGATGATACAAAAGAACTTTTCATAATTCGCAGAATAATGAAAGAAAAAGAAGATATTTCTGAAAACGACAGGAAAGAGCTCACGGTTATAAATAATAAAATTAGGAAAAGCATAAAAGAAGACATAGAGAAATACAACATTAATATTATAGAAACAATTTTAGAAAACAACAAATCTACAAAAATAATCAAAAAAGAACTGTCTAGAGGTACTAAATGGATGGTCGCTCTTGAAAACAATAGAAGAGAAATCATTACTAATAGAGAACATATGAATAGAGTAGCCACGGATTACTTGAGGCAATTATATAAAAATAAAAGGGAAACTTTAGAAGCAAATAAGGAAGAAAATAGAGTAAACATTCTAGAATAAGTTCCACCAATAGTTGAAGAAGAAGTTGAATCCATATTGAAAAAACTTAGACCCGAGAAAAGTCCTGGGCCGGATAATATCAGTAATGAAATTTTAAAAGCAGGAGGAGGAATAACTCTAATAAAAGAAGTAACAGAATTATTTAATCTAATTCTATGGCAAGAAAAAATTCCTAATCAATGGAAAATCGCAAAAATAATTCTGCTTTACAAAAAGGGCAACAAGCAAGACATAGAGAATTATCGAGGTATTTCCCTTTGTTCAACATTAGCAAAAGTTTTCACCAGTGTCATCAAACAGCGGCTCACCAAAAGAATTATGGAATGGGTTGACGAAGAACAAGCAGGATTTAGAATAGGTTTTTCGACAGTGGACCACATCCAGACTGTAAACCAGATTATCGAGAAGGCAAATGAATACAACTTCTCTCTATACCTTTGTTTTCTCGACTTCAAGAAAGTGTTTGACAGCATTTTACATACCGAAATATTTAAAGCCCTCAGGACAATAGTAATAGAGGAAAATTAGGTAAAGATAATTATAGAGCTGTATAAAGAAATGTCTGCATATTTCATAACAGAAAAAAGAGGACAAAGCTTCAGTGTTGAGAAGGGTGTGCGACAAGGAGATCCGCTATTCTCACTTATATATGTTCTTGTGCTGGAGATGGTATTCTGGCGTCTTGGTTGGGAAAACATGGGAATAAAAATAAATGGTAAATGGTTAAGCAACTTACGTTTTGCGGATGACATCGTGCTGTTAGCCAAAGATATGCGAGAATTGCGGGAAATGCTCAAGCATCTTCTAAAATTATGTGAAGAAATTGGTCTTTACCCTAACTACGAAAAGACGAAACTGATGACGAATAGGGGAAAACAAGAATGCCAACTAAACAACTACAGTTTGGAATATGTAGAGGTGTTTATCTATCTGGGTCAGATGGTATCCTTCGCAGATAGAGGAGCAAAAGAAAGGCCAAAGAAGAATGGCACTAGGTTGGAACAAGTTTTGGTCTCTCAAACATATTAAGAAAGGCAATATAAGTATGGAGCTAAAAAGACGGTCTTTGACAGTTGCATAAGCCCAGCGGTTACCAAACGTGGTCTCTGACAAAAGCTCAAGAGAGGAAGATCCAGGTGTGGCAGAACAACATCGAAAGATCTATTATGAAGGTGAGGAAAAGCGACAGGGTGAGAACTATCCAGATCAAGAAAGAAACAGGGCTCACAGACACACTCAGGCGGATAAAACTGAGCAAATGGAAGTGGGCTGGGCGTATTCTTCGGTGTGAAGAAAATAGATGGTCCAAAATTGTTACTGAATGGAATCCATATGACCTAAAAAGAAGAAAAGGGCGCCCAAACAAAAGGTGGAGCGACACGTTTAAACTGCTGGCAGGACCCCTCTGGTGAAGAGCTGACAGGGACACAGACGTTTGGAAGAAGAAGTGGACCGAACTCACATCCCAAAAGGGCCAGCCCCTCCGGGAAGTGCTGACTATTACTCCCGAAAGGGAAGGCCTATGCATGTAAAAAAGGAAGAAAGGAAAGAAAATGTATAGGATTTATATTTATAGAACAAAAGCTCTAAACAAAAAGTCAATATTTTTATTTTATATTTTTTTTCTTTTCTCCTTTTTATATTCTGAATATTTATTGTTAAATCTGTATAAAAATTCTTTTGCATAAATAAAAGGCTATTTTCATTTCATTCATTTCAAGTTTAGTTTAACACTGAAGTTTTATTTTCAGTGTTATCAAAAGTACTATGGACGGAATAGGATTAAGATGTTTATATATTGCGATCTGCTTCGGCCTTTGACCATGAGGGAATTAGGCTACACCTACATTGGATCCATGTCTCGCCCGTCCCAGTTATTCCGAGTACTCCTAATTCGCGGACCGACGGACGGTCGAAAACAAGTGCCTACATTGTTTCGGGTTAAGCTGGCCGTCTTGAGACAATTTTAAATCATGTCAATTGAGTCGACGCTGTTCCATGACAATACGAACGCATATAGCATCTGAATTAATAATTACTGCTAATGTTAATTGTAATTATTATGTTAATTAATTTAATTTATTACTTTATTTATATATATATATATATATATATATATATATATATATATATATATATATATATACGAGTATATATATATATATATATTTTTTTTTTTTTTTTTTTTTTTTTTTTTTTAATTTACAATGTAATTTATGCAAAAACAAATTAATATTTTTAAGCAAAACAATTATTCGTACAGCAAAAGATGCATCTGATAATAATTTTTAAGTTCGATATCAGATCAATGTTTTCATCTAAAAGTAATTCTTTGCTCTTATGAGAACAAAATGAGGTGGATGCACTTGTTTGATTGCGTACTTAAAGATAATTCCTCCAATATGGGACGCAAATCAAAAGAATTGAGCTCTGCTTGCTAAGGAAAAACAATGTTTCCAGCAAGGTTTACCAAGTCTTTGATATATCGGTCTAAAGTCAGCATTGTCTTTTACGACCGTGCAATACATTATGAAATAGTTTAAAACCGGATTAATCGACAATAAAAAACGTTCTGGACCCCTATCGATGTGAGAATCACGAGAAATTGTGCAATTAGTGTTAAAAATTCTATAATAAGTACCTGCGAAATAGCGGAACACATCGCAACAAAATACAGTAAACATATTGCACTTCAAACTGTCAAAAATAGACTCCATGAAGCAGAGGAAGAGCGGCAAGGGAAGAACCCTTCATAAATGAAAAAAAAAAAAAAAAAAAATGGAATAAAAGATTTCAGTTCGCCCCGGGAACATTCCAACAAACCACTCTCATTTAGATGAAAGCTAATTTAATATTTTTGAATGCTATTAAGGAAATTTGTCTGGAAACAGAGGAGCAAAGCTTTTTTTTTTTTAAAATTGCAACCAACTGTAAAGACGTCAGTGTTTCGGGTCGTCTGAGCGCAAGTTGGGTTAGTGAACTCGTTATTTTCAATAGAATTTTTAATGTAGAAAAGTATGTGAACATGTTGCGAGGCAATTAATAAAAAGTGTACGAAATTTAGGCATTGAGAACAGTTATTTGTTTCATTAGGACAATGACTCTAAAAACACTGCCTAATAAAAATGAAGATTGACAGCTGTAAAATGTTCCTAGGATTTGTCTAACACCACCACAGTCGCCAGACATTAATTCATTTGAAAATCTATCCGAATTAAGAAAAATCAAGTGCTCATTATGGAGCGACGTTAGTTTTAATCTGAGGGGCAGAAATCGACCCTGAGGATACCTACAAAATTGCTGAACCAATGCCTAGGAGGCCGTGATAAATATGAAGGATTATCCAACCAAATATTGACCTGTTAAAAAAAAAAAAACATTTGTTAGATAAACATAAATACCACCGTTGAATAAATTTCCTAAGATATGTATGAATACTTTTTTTTTGCCTGTTGGTATTGAAATTTTCGTGTTCAAATTAAATTGTTATATAATTTTTGAGGCACATATGAATTAATGCATATATAGTTTATACAATGTTATCTCTCATTGTTACGTGTTTAAAAATTAATTAGGCGTACTTTACTCCTAAAAACTATGTGTAGGAATACTTTTTTTTACCCACTGTATAATAGCTGTCTCAAGGCAATATGAACAATATATGTATCACCAACATTAATAACTAGCATCTCCCGTTACGGCTTCGCATAAGTAAAGAACTTATGATAATTTTAAATGTTGAAGTTTTATTTGTTTATCGACAAACACTTGCATTGATGTATAAAATTGAGCATAATTTCGTCAATGATTTTTCCACGCATAGTATTAATTTTTAATTTGGTTAAAATTGAACTGATGAGCTTTTTGAAGATTATATAAAAGTATAATTAGACATTCAGTTTTTAATTTTAATGATTTCATCTGGTTGTATTTTGATATCTAACCATAAAAGTATATGAGAGTGTTACAAAAACGTTTCTGCCATTCAATATTGTTCATTTAACATTTTATTATTGTAAATTAATTTATTGCTAAACCTTCCTAGAACTAAAAAAAATAATTTAGTTAAAATTTGGTACGTATGGGTTCAGTAGTTTTACCATAGTGAAAGTGAACCACATAACGGTAGATTTTAAACTTTACTGGAATCCACACGCCGTACCACTTATTAAATTTTTTTTTTTTTTACAATTTAAGTTTACTGAAAGATCGTGATATTTTCCGATGCGACTCCTCAAAACTCGCATCGGCCTTTAGGTAATGGACTGTATTTAAAACTATAAAAATGAGTGTTCGCAATTTTGTGGAAACCTTACTCAGAAGATATTACAATATTACAAAAAAAATCACTCACCTCGATGTAGCCGCCGATGTACTTCCGCGACTTCTTGGAGGCCTCCAAAAGAATCGCGGGCAGACGAATGATTCCTTCAGGCTGAAACACTCGGTCAAGATATTTTCCTCTCAAATCACCACTCATTAGTTGGGGATACTAAGTCTTTATTAAATAACACACAAAAAAAAAAAAACACTTTGAGAAAAAAACTTTTGGAAGGCGAATCTTAGCCTTGGGCATAAAAAGGCAGGAAGATCATAGGGCCTTGGACAGCATGAGAATGTGAGAAGACAGCATAAAAGTGAAGCCTATTCCTGTAGGGATTAGTGGATGCGAACCTAGGAACTTTTATAGAGTGCGTCTATGAACGATAAGCTACACTTTTCTCCTCCCCCCTCCCTCACAAAAGCGCCAATTGGCGCGAACACACCGCCCACCAAAATTGGGATGTTGCCCAATTTTATTCCAAAAAGTTATACAATGAAAGTGGTGGGCAGGCATCAACCAATTTATACAATAAAATAAAAGGAAAGGAAAGTAAGCTCAACTTGAGTAAAGAGTAAGATAAATACAAAAAAAAATAAAAATATTATAACCTGAATGGGAGCACAATTATACAATGTAAAGAAAAGGAATCAGCCCAACTGAGCAACAATTATATAATGTAAAGAAAACAAAACAGTACACAGTACAGTAAACAGTATCCCTGGGTAAACAATTATACTAATAAAGAAACTAAAATAGCACATCTGAAAAACGGTTATACAAGGCAAAGGGAAGTCATTCCGGAAGCGGAATGAGCTTGTTCACGGGTCTAGTGAGAGTGCCGTTAGAGGTCTCAAGGGTGGCCACTCGAGATACACCATCAAGCCCAGGCTTGAGTTCGGAAATTCGAGCTATAGGCCAGGAGAGGGGAGAGGTATTCATACCCTTGATCACAACAACATCGCCCTGTTTTATCGGTTTGGATATTGCGGTCCACTTAGTACGCTGCATCAGCGAGTTCAAGTACTCCCTTGACCACCATCCCCAAAAATACTGCGAATACTGGGATGATCTTCCATCTAGATGTTAAATGATGATCCTCAGAGATAGGAATTTCGGCAACGGATAACAGTGGAGCCCCTATGAGGAAGTGCCCCGGACTCAAGTATGCAGCGGCTTCAGCGGGGGCGGGAGGCAACGAACAGATAGGACGGCTGTTTAGGATGGCCTCGATCCGACCGAAGAGGGTGGCATACTCTTCGAAGGTGAATAAAACTTCGGCGGATAATCTATATAATAAAGTTTTAGCGGATTTGACTGCGGCTTCCCTGAGACCACCGAAATTGGGGGCTAAAGGAGGGTTGAATACCCATCTTATCTCTCTGCTCGACAAGACATTCGAAATTTCCTCATGATGAGTGCGGAGGAAAAGCTGCACATCTTTTAATTGCTTATTTGCCCCGACAAAATTACGCCCCTGGTCTGATAGGATGGAATGCGGAAGACCTCGGCGCGCGACGAATCTATCTAGAGCCGCCAGGATAACGGCGGTAGAAAGCTCAGAGGCAAATTCGAAGTGCACAGCCTTGGTGGCGGTACACACAAATACGCACAAGTAACCTTTGGTAATAGCGGATTTACGAAGAAGGGAGGCGCGCACCTGAAATGGCCCCTCAAAATCAACCCCGGTGTTGAGGAAAGGTCTGCTGGGCCCTACGCGGCACAAAGGCAAGTCAGCCATAATAGGCTACACGGTAGTAGCATGGAAGCGGACAGAAGTGGTACAACGGTGAATCACCTTCCTTAGCAATTGACTTACTGAAAGAATCCAGTAGCGACTACAAATGAGAGCTTGGCAAGTTGTGGGCCCAGCGTGAAGGACGGAAACGTGAAACTGCTTGCAAATTAATTGAGACAGATGAGCGGACTTAGGCAGCAAAATTGATTGCCGGGAATCGTAATTTAAATCGTAGTTCTTAAGTCGACCGCCCACCCGGAGAATACCTAGGCTATCGAGAAAAGGAGTTAGGCTGCAAAGCGACCTTGCCGGCACGAATATTGAGAAGCGAGTCGTGAAAGTGCTCGGACTGAGTACGTAGTATGATTGCGAACAAGGCGTCTTGCAACTCGGAGACAGCTAAGGGACCATGTAAAACCGGTTTTGACATTCTGCGAAATTGACAGTTAGACATGAACCGGTTTATCCATGCTACTGTACGTTGAAAACGAAGGAAGGAAGAAAACCGCGATGAAAACTGCTCAAAGGTAAAATCAGGTTGTGACGCGATGACCGAAATGGTATTAACCTTGCGCTCCGGAATAGTTGCGATGTTTAAGTCAGCGTCAGAATAGGGGGGAGGCCATTGCTCCTGACAATTGGTCAAAAAGGAGGGACCTTGAGTCCATACACAAAAGTGTTTGGCGTGCGCGTACTGAGTAGGGGTAAAACCCCTAGAGGCCATATCGGCAGGATTCAGCGTACTATGGCAATGTGACCATGACAAGTTGGACGGGGAATTGATCATGATGTGAGTAATTCTTTGAGATACAAAGGTGTTAAGTGTATGAGAAGGTGTGTGGGCGAGCACTGTGGTAGAATCGGAAAAAAACCGGATGTTAGACCAGGGTTTAGGATAACGGAGTGATCGAACTGACTTCACTAAATCGATAAGAAGTGCGGCAGCGCAAAGTTAGAGTCTAGGAATCAAGAGAGTTTTCAAAGGTGCTACGCGGGTTTTCGCCTTCCAATAAAAGGAATAACGAGAATCAGGTGCCTCAAAACAAATGTACAATACGACGGCGTAGGCAACGGAAGAGGCATCAGCAAACCCTGCAAGTGACATTTGGCCAAACGTAGAAGCCGGCAGTACACAATGAGGAAAATGAAGCGAAGAAAGCTGCGTAAGATGATCACTGAGTTGCTCCTAGATAAGTTTAATTTCGCAAGTGACGGGTTGGTCCCAATCGAGTTTGGCTAGCCAGATTTTCTGAATTACTATTTTGAAGGAAATGTTAACGGGTGAAAGAAAACCAAGTGGATCAAAGATTCTTGCGATGAACGAGAGCATATTCTGCTTTGTGCAGGTTGCCTGAAATGGCTGGACCTTGAAAACAAAGGAGTCGTGAGAAGGTTCCCAGCTTAGGCCCAGAATTTTAAGGGTGTCTTCATCATCAAAAAGGACCGAAGATTCCAAGTGTTCCGGAGGTAAATCGCGAAGTACTTGTGGGTGGCTAGAGCACCACTTACGTAACTCGAACCCACCGGCAGAAAGAAGCTGCGTAAGTTGAACTTTAAGGGCTAAAGCAGAGTGAATATCATCTTCGCCAGTGATGATATCGTCTATGTAGGTTTGGTTAAGTAGTGCTTGAGCAGCCAAGGGAAATCGGTGCCCTTCATCTTGAACAAGCTGATGAAGAACTCGGACATCTAGAAACGGTGAGGGGCCCATACCGTAAGTCACGTTATTAAGCTCTATCTCCTTCACGGCGGCAGCACCTTCCGGCTTCCAGAATATGTGCTGCATGTAACGATCCCTTTCATGTACCAACACTTGCCGATACATTTGCTTTATATCGCAACACAAGGCAACCCGGGGAAATCTAAAATTGAGCAAAATGTCAGAGACGTCTCGTTGTAACTTGGGTCCCTTTATCAACCGGTCATTTAGTGAAAAAGCCGTAGAGTCAGGACTGGAGGCATTAAAGACCACGCGAATTTTTCTCCTATGATTAGAAAGCTTAGTAACCACGTGGTGAGGGATCACATACGACGCAGGATGCGTGAGGACAGACATATGGCCTACGTCCAAGTATTCCTGAAGAAACTGGTTGTATTCCGCTCTTTTTTAATTTTTTTTAATTACTTAACGAATTTGAACTGATGGGTTTGAAATGCAAAATTTTGTTCAAATATGCTTGAGCTATTCTCCTGGGATTTTGGTACCTGTTTACTAGTGCTGAAAAGGTTTACTAGTCCTGGGTAATTTTCAGTTGTAAGTTGAAAATTGGAAATGACTGAAAGAGCACTCCCCCTTAAATTGGACGTTAGAAAATGAAACCGTTTTATGGGGCTTAGAGACGGGTTGTCGTGAACAAGGGATGTGAACAGAGAGAAAAAATCAGGCCACTGTTCTATGTCACCTGAGAAAGTTGGCAAGTTAATTGGCGGTAATGAGAAACCACCCTGAGAAAATTGACTAGGGCTGGCAACTGGTGTTGAGGTTATAATGGGTTCTTCTTTTTTCAATTGAAAGAATTTAGCCTTAATTTTGCGTAATATATCATTAAAGGCTATAGCCGGAGCTTGGGTATCTACTTAGTTTTGTTTTGATAGGAGAACATTTAGGTCACTGATCTTTTCATTTACCGTTTCAAACTTAGCTTGAAGGGAGGGTAAATCCTCGTAAAGAGCCTGAACAGAAAAAATATCCTCAACAGAAGAAGCTTTTATTTGGGCCCAACTGCTAGTTATGTCAGCAAATACCGTTTCCCTTTTTGCCAATAGTTGTGCTTGAACTATGATATTTTTGTCTTCTAGAGGCATTGTGAAAAATTGTGATACAAAAATAAAAGGAAATTATAATATACAAAGCACAGAAAAGGAAAGGGGAAAAAGTTGCAAAATTGATTACACTAGTTATATCGTAAATGTAACCGACGCTTGAATAGAACAAAATTGCGGGGATTGGTACGAGATGAAATAACAAGTACGTCACTAGAGAAATGGTAGTAGAGAAGTGTAACATTAGACGATACGAACTAGAAAAAAATGGCTGACTTTAAATCGGTAATTACTGGAAAATATGAAATTTGAACACAAAATGGGCAAAACTTTGCAGTTTATGGAAATTGGAACGTAAAAATCTGTAAAATAAATAATACACGGAGATGAGTGGATGATCGATCGCCCTAAAACCGCGAAAACACTCGTTTTAATGTTTGGAGCAATATGGCTCAAAATGCGGCCCGGTCGGACCAAAAGTTTACTGAAAGATTTTGATATTTTCCGATGCGACTCCTCAAAACTCGCATCGGCCTTTATGCAATGAACTGTATTTAAAACTATAAAAATGAGTGTTCGCAATTTTGGGGAAACCTTACTCAGAAGATAACCGAACCAAATATTACAGAAAAAATCACTCACCTCGATGTAGCCGCCGATTTACTTCCGCGAATTCTCGGAGCCCTCCAAAAGAATTGCGGGCGGACGAATAATTCCCGCAGGCTGAAACACTCGGTCAAGATATCTTCCTCTCAAATCACCACTCATTAGTTGGGGATACTAAGTCTTTATTAAATAACACAAAAAAAAAAAAAAAAAAAAAAAAAAAAACACTTTTGAGAAAAAACTTTTGGAAGGGAATCTTGCCTTGGGCATAAAAAGGCAAGAATACCATAGGGCCTTGGACAAAATGTAATGCGCTCTTACTGGTGAGAAGACAGCATAAAAGTGAAGCCTATTCCTGTAGGGATTAGTGGATGCGATAAGAGCTAGTTATCTAGGAACGTTTATAGAGTGCGTCTATAAATAACGATATGCTACACTTTTCTCCTTCCCCCCCCCCCTCACAAAAGCGCCGAGTGGCGCGAACAATTTATTTGATTATAAGTAAATTTTATTATCAATTTCAAGCTCAATATAACACCGTGTCTTTGTAACCTCTCATATATCAATTAATCAATCATCGCCACCTATCGGTTAATATCCAAACTTCACTGTTATCCACATGTTATCACTTTTTAACCAAGTAATAAAAAATCAGTAGACTTTATTATTGCTGAACCTCCCCTAGAAATATAAAAATAACTTGGCTAAAATTTAGTAGAGATTAGTTCTAGTTAGTAGTTAGTTAGTGGTTTTATTGGTTAGTGATCAAAGGAAAATGGCTTGTCCTTATATACAGGGTGAGTACCTCTTAGTGTAAAGAAAAAAATTTAGTGATACTAGATCAAAACCGTAGAAAAATGCAGCAGACCTCACCTTTCTATTCAAAGCAAAGAAAAAAATTATTGTTTAAACGAAAATAAAGGAAAACTGTTAGTCCAAGAGCCGAGGCCAAATTTCATGACTTATTTGAAGAAAACTTTTAGACATACAGCCATTAAATGTCCACCATCAGCAATCAATTTGCACTTGTCTGCCAACTCAAAGCGGGGGCGTTTCAAAATGGCGACCACCGAAAGGGGGTAGCAAATATCAAAATATGGTATTATTTGAAGACGATTTATTTGAAGCCCACAAGAAACTGCATACTCCCTAGATGATAAAAAACGTTGTATGCCAAAATTTGGAGGGGGCTAAGCACCAGCTGACAAAATTCAAAATCCCCGTTTTTTCAATCCAAAAGTGGTCAATTTGAAGACGATTTATTTGAAGCACACAAGAAACTGCATACTCCCTAGATGACAAATAACGTTGTCTGCCAAAATTTGGAGGGGGCTAAGCACCGGGAGGCAAAATTCAAAATCCTCGTGAAGGCGTCACACCGGCTGACATTGTTCAAAACTCACATCCTTTTCGTCCAACAGTGAACTTTTTAAACATGATTTACTTTTTTATTTGATTTATAAGTAGTTTTTCTCTAGAAAAATTTGAGGAAATTATATTATATTGCTTCCTACGTATGGTACAATATAACTATTTTAATATAAAATAATCTTGTTTTAAAATTTTAATGTTAAAAATACCAATTAATATATATGAACAGTAATAATATAGATACCGGCCACATAATTAAAAAAGAATAATATTTCAACTTATAAAGTTATGAAATATGTACTATCCTGGAACAAAATTAGTATAAAACATGTATAGTAGTCCAGTTAATTGATTTGTAAAATGATAGATCTTGAGCCCGATAGGAAAACATACCGAGTTATTTCACCCCTTTTTTGTAATGCATGGGTGTAATCTATCCACTGTTCTGAATGAAAATTTATGAATTTTCCAATAAAGGTCAGAGCCGCAAAAATGGCAGTGGGGGGAAAGAGTTGAAAATCGTATTTCTTAGAGGTTCGGAAATCGTTAATTTCAGTATATTCAAATCAAATCAACTTTGTAACAAATTTTGGCCATCAAAGATTGACAAACTTCACGTAAGTCACACTTCTTCGTGAAAACAAGCAGTTGGTACTTTTCTGTTGTCGGTTATAACTCTAATCCAAAATTATTTTTTTTTAACTGATAGCTGACTAAATTTCCTTTCAGACATCATATATAAAATTTAGTTATAGAATATAATATAATTTAACTATATAATGTTTATAAAGTTATGTAAAATACACATGCCAGCACGCTAAAACCCGTACTATTGAAAAGTTAAAGTTTTTTGGCACATATTTCGTTATAACACCAAAACTATTCGTCCGATCTAAAATTTATTTATTTTTTCAATTGATAGCAGGCTAAATTTCCTATCAGACCTCATATATAAAATTGATATAAAGTCATGTAAAATGGCTAAGTCAGCATTTTCTGGTACATTTGTCGTTGAAACCTTAAAACTATTCGTTCGATCCAAAATTTATTTCTTTTCAACTGATAGCTAACTAAATTTGCAATCAGACCCCATATATTAAATTGATATAAAGTCATGTAAAATACCAATGCCAGCACACTAAAACCCCGTACTATTGTGAAACCTATGTTTTTTGGTACATTTTTCATTATAACCCCAAAACTAATCGTCCAATCCAAAATTTATTTTTCTCAACTGATAGCTGACTAAATTTTCAATCAAACCCCATACATAAAATTTTGATCAAGCTCTGTAAACTACCTAAAAACAAGTACTGTTGTTAGATCCAAATTATTTAGATTATTTTTCGATATTAGTCCAAAACAATTTGTCTAAACCAAAATTTACTTTTTTCAACTGAACACCTTACTAAATTTGATATCACATTTTATACATGAATATTTAATTGAAATCCATGCCAGCACGCTAAATGAGTATGTTTTGGTAAAAACATGACAATTTTACACGTTACAGTGGGCTGGCGTGGGTATTTTGCGGGATTAATTCATCATTATATAATTTGATGTGATTGTAAATTTAGTAAGCTTTCAATTGAAGAAAATAAATTTTGGATAAAACAAATAGTTTTGGGGTTATAACGAAAAATGTGCCAAAAAACTTGGATTTCACAACAGTACGAGGTTTTAGTGTGGTGGCATTTGGCAGTATTTTACATGACTTTATATCAATTTAATTATATATAGCAAATTAGTCACTTTATAGCAAATTTAGTCAGCTACCAGTTGAGAAAAATAAATTTTGGATCGGAAGAATAGTTTTGGGTCTAACCGAAAAATGTGCCAAAAAAACTTAGACTTCACAAAAGTATGGATTTTTAGCGTGCTGGCATTGGTACTTTACATAACTTTATATCCATTTAATATATGGCTCTGATTGCAAATTTAGTCAGCTATCAATTGAGAAAAATAAATTTTGGATCGGAAGAATAGTTTTGGGTTTATACGAAAAATGTGCCAAAAAATCTTAGACTTCACAAAAGTATGGGTTATTCGCGTGCTGGCATTGGTGTTTTACATAACTTTATTTACATTTATTATACGGGTCTGATAGCAGATTTAGATACCTATCACTTGAGAGAAATATATTTTTAATTGGACGAGTAGTTTTGGGGTTACAATGTAAAATGTACCAAAAAACATAGACTTCACAACAGTACGGGGTTTTAGTGTGCTGGCATTGGTATTTTACATGACTTTATATCAATTAATATATGGCTCTGATTGCAAATTTAGTCAGCTATCAGTTGAGAAAAATAAATTTTGGATCGGAAGAATAGTTTTGGGTTTAAACGAAAAATGTGCGATAAAAACTTAGACTTCACAAAAGTATGGGTTTTTAGCGTGCTGGCATTGGTATTTTACATAACTTTATTTACATTTTTTTTACGGGTCTGATTGCAGATTTAGATAGCTATCACTTGAGAGAGATAAATTTTGGATTGGACGAGCAGTTTTGGGGTTACAATGTAAAATGTACCAAAAAACATAGACTTCACAACAGTACGCGGTTTTAGTGTGGTGGTCTGATTGCAAATTTAGTCAGCTATCAGTTGAAAAAAAATTAATTTTGGATCGAACGAATAGTTTTAAGGTTTTAGCGAAAAATGTGCCAAGAATCGTAGATAAAATTCATATATGTAGTATGGGAGGAAATTTAGCCAGTTACTCACCTAATGTTAGCCAATAATTGGTGGCCAAACCGTTTGAAAACTTTAGATGAAAGCAAAATTAATGAATAGTACCAAATTTCTTGCAAATTCGATTTGCTTCAATAATGTACAGAGCTCAAAATATAGTAATAGTAACGGTTTCCGAGTTAGTCGATCAAACGACTAAGAACATTCGTTTACGAAGAACTACATGTTTTCCACCTAAGGGACATTTAGCCTTAATGCGGGTGGTGGTCTAACTTCCCTGGAGGCCAAAAACCTACTGGGAAGTGGAGCTCGCAATTTCATTTCATAGTTCCCTCCATTTTAAATTGTATGGGATCCATTCGGTATCCTTTAAGACCATCTGTCATCCTGAATCCTGAGGGCAAGGTCAATTTCCTAATGTCCGTCAATTTCCTTATATGTAGGCTTACATCCTTAATTCTAGATTCTTTGCGCATAACTGCCCACTTTATTTTATCCTTATTCTTGTAGTTCATAATGCTTCTTAGAACAGAATTTTTCCATACTCATAACGGATTGGTACTTTTTGGTGAGTGCCGAGGTTTGGCAGCCATATGTGACTGAGGTAAGAACGCAGCTTTTAAACATCACCTTCTTATCTTCTAAGTTAAAGTTAACCTTCATTCCTTCTCTTAAGGACCAGTATTTCTGCCAAACTCTAGTGATTCTCCTCTGTACTTCCTTTGTTGCACAATTATTAAAAGATACGAGCTGTCCCAAATATACACGTTCTTCTACATACGGCAGTGTTACTCCACTCAATCTTATATTTTCTTTCACTCTGTTGATATTGTTTTGGAGTAATTCGGGATAAGTCCTACTTCCACACTATGAGTTAGGAGATCTTCCAGCATTTTTTTAAGTTCTCCCTCTTGCCTGAGCTAAAAACCATGTCGTCGGCAAGTTTTAAGTTACTTAGTTTTGTTCCATCAATACTAATGTCCATATTGCTCCAGACAATTGCTTTAAATTCATTCTCCAGTAACACTATGAACAAAGTTGGTGATAGTGGGTCTCCCTGTCTTACGCCTATCTTAAATATTTGGCCCCGTCTTTCCATTTGAATATAAGCTGTGTTTCCAATTTACAGTTTTTCTATTATTTTTATATATTGCTGCGGTGACTAATTCCATTCATTGCCTGAAGGATACTCCTATGGTAGACACTGTCGAAGTCTTTCTTGAAATCTACAAAACATAAATACAGATGAAAATTATATTCCCTTGACTTTTCAATGAATTGGTTTATAACTTGAAGATGGTCTGTTCCTGAAAATGATTTCCTGAAGCCAGCTTGTTCAATTGACATCGTTGCTGATATGTATGAAGCCAATCTTCTATTAATAACATTAGAGAAAAGCTTAGCTACGGTTGAGCGCTGACTTAGGGATTCCATGGTAGTTTTCTATAGAATATCTGCCCCAAGAATCGATAATATTCGACATATGGCAAATGTGTCTCTTCCTGTCCTGAGTTATGTGACTAGTTTTTTAGTCGTTTGAGAGCTTCAGCTATTTTTCCATCACAGAGTAGCATGTATCGGGTTGTTAGATAATTTTTATAAATTTATTCCAGACTAAGTTGATTGGGGTGGATGAATTTATAGTTTCGACTAACTGTTTCCATGATTCAGACTTGCTTGTGTTTATAATAATCATTACGATCTTTGTTTTTTTGTACTCAATTATATTTGTTTGGGTGCACTTTTTTTATAAAGTCTTATACGCTCTCCTACGGTTTCTGATAGCTTCATTGTTTCGTTCATTATACCATGGGACGGAGGGTCTTTTTGTGTTAGGAATAGCCGAGTATGCTGCTTGTAATATGATTTCCTCTAGAGGGTGAACACTCTTCGACACTTAGTTCACGTGGATGTATTTCGAGTGGCTTAACTAGTGAGCTGAATAGTGTCCAACTGCTTTTTCGATGACCCATCTAGATTTCCTCATAATATTGTGGTTTGTGTTTTTAAATTTTATGCAAACTAAAAAGTAGTCGCTACTGTAATGTTCCAGCAACAGTGAGGGGCTGCACATGGAGAGTTCTATAGAAGAGAGGGTGCCATATGTGGAAGGTTGACACTCCTGTGTTAAGGAGAAGCAGGTCAGTTAATTCAATGAATGACTGAATCACTCTTCCTCTTCAATTTAGGGCATTTGAGCCCCACACTGGATTATGCCCGTTCAGATCTCCCACAAGAAGAATAGGGTGAGGGAGTTTATTATAAATATGTAGAAGATTCTCTATTTGTATAGTTCGGTCTGGGGGTAGGTACACATCGCAGATTGAAAATTTTATCCCGAGGTGGATAGTTACGGCTATAACTTGAAGATGAGTATCAGTTTATATTTTTCCGAAAAAAATAATTTATTAATAGCGACTAGTTAGTACGCCTTTACATGCATAGTCATCATTTGAGCTGTCTTTACGGTGTATATCAAAATTCTTTTTCGAAATATTATCTCTGGTCTTGAGGTGTGTTTCTTGTATGCATGTACAAAAGGGTTTCTCATTTTTAATTAATATCTTTTAATCGTTAAAATGGGTGTTCAAACCATTAAAGTTCTACTATAAAGTATCAATTTGAAGAATTTCTTTGGAAAAAAAAAATAGTAGAATTCTATTTTGAAGGAGAGTGGATGTGTAGAGATATAGTAACATGTTAACGGATAAGTAAGTAGATAAAAAGTAAATATTAAGGCTATTATTTTTTAAGTTTTTTCGAGTTAAATTTTTTCCTAAGGGGTCAGCTTACTTTCTTGAAGACATATGACAATCGTTTGGAATTTGTTAATTATCAATTACGTGTCTTCGTGATAATTTAATATTAACGAGAATTAATATCGTAAACTGTTGTTGTTCTCCAACATCATATACTACACAAGTATGTATATTTATATTATATTTATTTATATTTACACTCCTGCAGATGATGAAAAAATAGCAATCGGAGTCGATACTATAATAAAAAAAAGATAATGAAATTCGTTTCAAATTGTTGAATAGTGCAAGCTAGGATAATTTAAATAGTGTAGTTGTATTATGTTTACATCGGAGCATAATGATAAATAAATCTTTGAGATATACATTCGAGTTGTAGCGGTGGAAACTGTTATTATTTTTAATTTTATGAAATATATTTTTGTTATAATATTTATTATATGAGAAAGTGATGTAATAACAATTATCAGTTATAATAATATTACTTTTCCTTTAGGGAGCTATCATTTTTAATAGTAATTAGGTTTTAGTTTTATCTTTTAGCTTTTCTTTTCTAATAATTTTTTTAATAGTACTTTGATGAACCCTTGTTCTTGGAATGACCGACCCGTGTCATCAATAAACATAGGTGACTCATCTACATGAATAGAGCCTATTCCTAAATATCTACTCTACACTTAAAGATCCTATACCACTTCCTCTCCGGTCTAACGTCATCTATCTTATTCCTTGTTATTTTCTTAACTGTAATTCTTTCTATATTGGTGAGACCAAAAACCATCTCACAACATAAACGCTCCATTACTTCTCGTAACCCTTTAGCCACAAAACTCTACGAGCATTCCTAATCTCTCAACCATAGTTTCGATTTTGAGAAAACCACTATCCTTTCTTATTTCATTAACTTAGAAAAACGTTTAATAAACGAATGGATGGATTCATTTATTAAACGTTGAACCCATGTCGTTTTCCTCACCATTCAGTTCTTATGGTTTCTTGAAATTCTTCCACTTCCCTTACACGCCGCGACTAATAGTCCAAGGGCCCGAGAGGAAAAAACAAAAAGTTATTTAACCCCATTTTCAAATGCATAGGTGTTATCTATTCACTGTGTTGAATGAAAACTTATGACTGCCAATCAAGATCAGTGCAGAAACGAAAAAGGGCGGCCACCAGGAGACAAAGCAAAAGTGTTCCTCCCAAACGGATTAAAGCAATTATGTAATAAAAAAGAATTCTTTTTGGAACTGGACAAACCTCAGCATTTTTTCCACTTTGGACAAACAAGTTATGGAAATTCTGCCCGTCATATACTCACCGACTGGGTATGATACTACGATTAAATTTGGAACAAAACACTCTGATCTTAGACTGTGTAAAACTTAATCAAGATTTTGGAAAGGAAGAGCTGACAGATTATAAGATTCAAAAAGCTGAGGAATATTTGACAAGAGTATTCAGCAAAAAGGCTTTCATAACAGAATTGAGCTTCGAGCCACTAAGTATCACCAAATGAAAAAGTTAGTTTTCACAAAGCTTCCTCCAGCATCTTTGAGTGTTTATCTGCACATAAAAAGAGCATATTTACAAACTGCTTGGAGATACTAACAAAATTCGCTACATTCTCGACCCTTTATACTGTAGTAATGAAGAACGAGAACCATAGTGGATGCCGAATATTATTAAACACAGTCAACCAGAAGACTTTCCACACCTATGCTCTTAGAAGACATGCGGATTTAATAAGAAGTGAGGATGTAGATTTAAATCTATCTCATGTTCTAAATTTTGCCAATGCGGTTCATCGACAAGTTGTAAAAATACTGTTTTGTACTCAAATGCATGTATTTAATCTTAATAATAAAATAGTGTTCTAAATCATTTGTTGTCCTTAACTAATTCTTGCTGGAACGAGATGTTTCAGAAATTAAATTATGATATTCATTATGATTAAAGATAAAACTATTATTTTAAGCGATTTGTTTGACTATCCTTGATAAACACAATTTATATGGGTTAGGGCAGGGGTATCCCTGACTACTACTACTACCCTGACTACTACTACTAGTCCCTGACTGGACACTAGTAGTCCAAGAGCCGAGGCCAAATTTCGTGACTTATTTGAAGAAAAATTTTAGACATACAGCCATAAAATGTCCTCCCTCAGCAATCAATTTGCAATTGTCTGCCAACTCAAAGCGGGGGCGTTTCAAAATGGCGACCACCGAAAGGAGGTAGCAAATATCAAAATATAATATTATTTGAAGATGATTTATTTAAAGCAAACAAGAAACTGCAAACCCCCTAGGTGCCAAAAAACGCTGTCTGCCAAAATTTGGAGGGGGCGTCGCACCGGCAGACAGAATTAAAAATCCTCGTTTTTTGAGTCCAAAAGTGGACCATTTGAAGACGATTTATTTCAAGCACACAAGAAACTGCATGGTCACTAGATGACAAAAAACGTTGTCTGCCAAAATTTGGAGGGGGCGCACAGTGGTCCAGAGTAGCTAATTTGGCGAAAAAACTCTATATCTCCCAACATGTATTTCTTATGTTTTCAGTTTTTGCTAACCCTCATGTAAATTTCATCCCTGAATCGATTTAATCTGGTCGGGAGCCGATGGGACTTACAGTTTTTGAGACATTCTCAAAAATTGGTACTCAAGTTACATACCTACTTACCAATAATTTTATAAGGGTGAAACCACTGTATTGATTTCTTTTTTTAGGAGGAGGTGAAGGGGGAACAGAATTCAACTGATTTTCGTAAAATATGATACTCAAGTTACATTTCTACATATCAGTCATGAACCGAATGTGAGACAACTCAAAATAAATTTCATCCCTGAATCGATTGAATCTGGTCAGGAGCCGATGGGACTTACAGTTTTTGAGATATTCTCAAAATATTCGAAAATCATGTGTTTTAAAACATTGGTTGTTGGTAACCCATTTTATTCAATCTATCGTTTGCCAATGGAATATAATGGTTATTTTATAAATTGAAAGTGTAGAGTTATAAGTTTCCAAGATGTTGAAGTGAAAATAATCTAGAGTATAAGCAGTTTATTTGATTAAAATACATTTTAAAAATTGTGTTAATACACGTAAAAAATATAAAATAAACAACATTAAGTATTATAATTTTTTTAATTTATTTATAGAATTTCTTCTACAATAATAACCTTTTGCTACTATCACTAAACTCAAGAATTAATTTTGTCTTAGGTTCCGTTCGAAACATATTTATGTACGGATCGGAAGAAACTAACAGCATATGGTAAACATCTTCGTTGGTAGCAACTCTGAAGCATTTTCTAGAATGTTCTAAACGATATCGCCTATAATCTTTATTGCGCGCCTCCTGAGCCTCCTCCGTCAGCATTCCAATAGGCAAAACCGCTGAAGCAATAATGGTTTTTCCGTGGCACAGAATTTTATGAACTGTATTTGGCATGTGATACCAATTATACAACTTGACATAAAGTTGGGCAGTATCATCACAGTATGACGCCAAACTGATTAATTAAATCTTTATTTACGCCAGTGATTTCTGCTGTAATATCTGGATTTCGGAAAAATCTTCGTGACGTATTCCCGTCATTTGTCGTCCCCATACCTTTTTTAACAACGTCCACATTCAAACCCAGCAATCTCTTAAATTTATCCTTTATTTTATTTTTTACTGCTTCTTTTTCTTGTTGTGTATTTTTGTCTACTCTCCACTTTTCAAATGAACGGTTATACGAGATGTGCAATATACATTCCATGAACTTGATCCGTGCATGCAATGGTGAAGGTTCAAGTTTAATTGCTTCTTCAGAAGTAGATTTGCTTCGTATAATTTCAAGATTGTTCATTTCAGATGGTTTTGCACAGCATATAGGGCATACCGACATTGATGACGTCTCTGTAACTGCCTGTTCTACCTTTCCGTCAGTCATACTTAACACCAGTTTATGATTTACATGAAAAATTCGGTTGTTCAAAATAATATTAGATACAGTCAGCACTAAAATTTCATCATTCACTCTTTGAATTTCTTTTCTAATGGTATCAGGTGTTTCTTTGACAAATTCGAATTGTAGGGGTCTGCAAAATCTTGTAGATCCAGGTCGTGGATTCTTCCAGGAATCAAAGTAGGGTTATTAGTTTTTGTCATAAGAAGAGGTACTATCGATGTTAAAAAAATATTTGAATCAGTTACTTCCTGGTCAACAGAGCTTTGCTTGTATTCAATATGCCCCGAGGGTCCATCACAGCCCCATTTGGATGTTAGTGTAAGTTCATCACTAATGGTTTCTAATTCATTTTCAGTTTTTGATTGCAAAATTCGTTTCGCAGTATGGTCTAGTAATAATTGCAAGCTTACCATCGCCGAACTCTCCATAGTTTCTATGCTGTTAGGATAACATTTTTTTTTACTTCTAATACACGATTATATGAAGGAAATATGTCACACCCTATTTCTTTACTTATGGATTTTTTTAGTATGGCATACTGGTGTTTCGATAGTGAAGCGTCGACCATCAAAGCCAAGGCTTTCTCCGGACTGAAAGATGGGAATCCTTCATTTGGTCACCCTATCACCTTGGCCGCTGCCAAAATTAATTTTTCTAAAATGTTTCTCGTAGATGCTTAATTTTCATTTGTTTGGCTCTATCACCACAATGCCCGAAAGGTATTTCGGGACGGCCGCCAACAGAGGTTTCTTGTAGTGCGCCTGAATCACCAGTATCCAACGAATATATATTATTCATAAAATATTCGTTTTTTTAACCACTCCTCGTTCTTTTTAAAAAAAGTCCTTCTGGACTGCCCCGAACCTTCCCATCTTCTACTGAAATGTGGTAAAAATGTTTGGTTGAAATACCTATGAAATTCTGCCAAGTGATCTGACGACAAATAATTGTTTAGGGTTGCCACTTCCCGGATACACTTGTCAATGTCACGATCGTTGCGTAAAATTAAATCCACTAGATCACGGTAACTTAATTTAAATTTTTCCATTTTTATCATTTAACCTTAAGTTAGGGGAAAGATAATAAAACTAATAATTTTGAATTAGTGCTGACAATGCCCCAATCAAAAATTACCCATCCCATAGCATAAAAAAATCCCGTTTTTACCGAGGAATTCCCGCCAACGATTAAAGTTACACCCACTTTCGGGATATTATCTTTTTTAACCATCTCCATTTATTAATCTTTTCTATTAGTCAACCTTACAACTTTAATTTTAATATTTTGAATATTTCCACACATTCAAGTGAGCATCGAGGAAAGTACAGCAGCGCTGGTAGAAGTGCCAAACGTTCACGTGGACGTCTGAGGAACTGGATGACTTTCATCTCCTTGCTTGTCGTCGAGGTCAGACTGATTATGTCTAGTGTAAGGGATATTAAAGTTTTGCTTGTAAACATGGCAATATAATACGTAGATTAATGGACCACGTTTATTCCCAATCTTAATGATTTGTAGGTCAGAGCCGCAGAATGCCGCACTTGAAAATGGTTTCATTGTGTACAGTGATGCCTACTAAATTGATTTATCATTGCCAGAAGACGGCGCACAGCGGCGCAAACAAGTTAAACTTTGGTAAAAAATTATAGCATAATTATTATAAGTTGGATTTTGAAAATACGAATACTTCCAGGAAAGCAGATGTACAGAGTATATGAAATATAATATGAATTCATACTAATATGAATTATAACATGAATGTAATATGGATTTGTAAACGAATTTCAAAGGAATTCTATTAATATTTATAAATCACGAGTCAAATTTTACAGCCATTGTTTCATTGCATATGTATACTTTCAACGTCCTTGTGTAAACGAATAATCAGATCTTGACTATTTAACTCATCGAAATAATTGCGTTTAATATTATTGTTTTCAAATATAATACTTAATAGTTGTATTTTGAACCTCGAGAAATCGGAGTTTTTTCGCGTCCTGGACCACTGTAGGGCGTCGCACCGGCAGACAAAATTCAAAATCCGCGTTTTTTCAGTCCAAAAGTTGACAATTTGAAGACGATTTATTTGAAGCACACAAGAAACTGCATGCTCACTAGATGACAAAAAACGTTGTCTGCCAAAATTTGGAGGGGGCGTCGCACCGGCAGACAAAATTCAAAATCCGCGTTTTTCAGTCCAAAAGTTGACAATTTGAAGACGATTTATTTGAAGCACACAAGAAACTGCATACTTCTTAGATGTCAAAAAACGTTGTCTGCCAAAATTTGGAGGGGGCTAAGCACCGGCAGACAAAATTCAAAATTCGCGTTTTTTCAGTCCAAAAGTGGACAATTTGAAGACGATTTATTTGAAGCACACAAGAAACTGCATACTCCATAGATGACAAAAAACGTTGTCTGCCAAAATTTGGAGGGGGCTAAGCACCGGCAGACAAAATTCAAAACCCTTGTGAAGGCGTCACACCGGCTGACGTTGTTCAAAACTCACATCCTTTTCGTCCAACAGTGAACTTTTTGAACATGATTTCCTTTTTTATTTGATTTATAAGTAGTTTTTCTCTAGAATAATTTAAGGAAATTATATTATGTTGCTTCCTACGTATGGTACAATATAATTATTTTAATATAAAATAATCTTGTTTAAAAATTTTAATGTTAAAAATACCATTTAATACATACGAACAGTAATAATATAAATACCGGCGATATAATTAAAAAATGAATAATATTTCAACTTATAAGTTATGAAATATGTACTATCCTGGAACAAAATACGTGGAAAACATGTAGTTCTTCGTAAACGTATGTTCTTGGAAAATCGAATGTTCTTAGGCGTTTGATCGAATAACTCGGAAACCGTTCCTATTAGTATATTCTGAGCTATGTACATTATGAAGCAAATCAAATTTGCAAGAAATTTGGCACTATTCATTTCTTTTTCTCTCATCTATAGTTTTCAAACGGTTTGGCCACCAATGATTGGCTAACTTGTAGTACGTAACTGGCTAAATTTCCTACCATACTACATATATGAAATTTATATAAAGTCATGTAAAATACCCACGCCAGCATTTTTTGGCACATTTTTCGTTATTACCCCAAAAATTTTCTTCCGAACCAAAATTTATTTTTCTCAACTGATAGCTGGCTAAATTAGCAATCAGACCCATATATTGAATTGATATAAAGTCAAGTAAAATACCAATGCCAGCACACCAAATCCTCGTACTGTTGTGAAATCCAAGTTTTTTGGCACATTTTTCGTTATTACCCCAAAACTATTCTTCCGATCCAAAATTTATTTTCTCAACTGATAGCTGACTATATTTTCAATCAGACCCATATATTAAATTGATATAAAGTCACGTAAAATACCAATGCCAGCACACTAAAACCTCGTAATGTTGTGAAATCCAAGTTTTTTTGGCACATTTTTCGTTATTACCCCAAAACTATTCTTCCGATCCAAAATTTATTTTCTCAACTGATAGCTGACTATATTTTCAATCAGACCCATATATTAAATTGATATAAAGTCACGTAAAATACCAATGCCAGCACACTAAAACCTCGTAATGTTGTGAAATCCAAGTTTTTTGGCACATTTTTCGCTATAACCCCCAAACTATTTGTTTTATCCAAAATTTATTTTTTTCAATGAAAGCTTACTAAATTTACAATCAAATCAAATTATATAATGATGAATGAATCCCGCAAAATACCCACGCCAGCCCACTGTAACATGTAAAATTGTTATGTTTTTACCAAAACATACACATTTAGCCTGCTGGCATGGATTTCAATTAAATATTCATGTATAAAATGGATATCAAATTTAGTCAACTTTCAGTTGAAAAGAGTAAACTTTGGTTTAGACAAATTGTTTTGGACTAATATCGAAAAATAATCTTAATAATTTGTATTTAACAACAGAACTTGTTTTTAGCGTGCTGGTACGGGTATTTTACAGAGCTTGATCAAAGTTTTATATATGGGGTATGATTGCAAATTTAGTCAGCTATCAGTTGAGAAAAATAAATTTTGGATTGGACGAGTAGTTTTGGGGTTATAATGAAAAATGTACCAAAAAACTTGGATTTTACAACAGTTCGGGGTTTTAGCGTGCTGGCATGGGAACTTTACATGACTTTATATAAATTTCATATATGAGGTCTGATAGAAAATTTAGCCAGCTATCAATTGAAAGAATAAATAAATTTTGGATCGGACGAATAGTTTTGGTTTTATAACTAAATATGTGCCAAAAACTTTAACTTTACAATAGTACGGATTTTTAGCGTGCTGGCATGGGTATTTTAAATAACTTTATATACATTATATAGATAAATTATATTATATTATACAAATAAATTTTATGTATAATAATGTCTGAAAGGAAATTTAATCAGCTATCAGTTGAAAAAAATAAATTTTGGATTAGAGTTATAACCGACAACGGAAAAGTACCAACTGCTTCTTTTCACGAAGAAGTGCGACTTATATGAAGTTAGTCAATCTTTGGTGGCCAAACCGCTCTAAAACTATTGATCTGAGAACAAAATGACTATCACAAAATTTGTTGCAAAGTTGATTTGCTTGAATAACGTATAATAGAACACAAAATATACTAAAAGTAACGATTTCCGAACTTCTAAGAAATACTATTTTCAACTCCTTTCCCCCACTGTCATTTTTGCAGCACTCACCTTTATTGGAAAATTCATAAATTTTCATTCATAACAGTGGACAGGTTATACCCATGCATTACAAAAAAGGGGTGAAATAACTCGGTATGTTTTCCTATCGGGCTCTTGGTCTATCATTTTACAAATCAATTAACTGGACTACTATACAAGTTTTAAACGAATTTTGTTCCAGGATAGTACATATTTCATAACTTTATAAGTTGAAATATTATTCTTTTTTAATTATGTGGCCGGTATTTATATTATTACTGTTCATATATATTAATTGGTATTTTTTACATTAAAATTTTAAAACAAGATTATTTTATATTAAAATAATTTTATTGTACCATACGTAGGAAGCAATATAATATAATTTCCTCAAATCATTCTAAAGAAAAACTACTTATAAATCAAATAAAAAAGGAAATCATGTTAAAAAAGTTCACTGTTGGACGAAAAGGATGTGAGTTTTGAACAATGTCAGCCGGTGTGACGCCTTCACAAGGATTTAGAATTTTGTCTGCCGGTGCTTAGCCCCCTCCAAATTTTGGCAGACAACGTTTTTTGTCATCTATGGAGTATGCAGTTTCTTGTGTGCTTCAAATAAATCGTCTTCAAATTGTCCACTTTTGGACTGAAAAAACGCGAATTTTGAATTTTGTCTGCCGGTGCTTAGCCCCCTCCAAATTTTGGCAGACAACGTTTTTTGACATCTAAGAAGTATGCAGTTTCTTGTGTGCTTCAAATAAATCGTCTTCAAATTGTCAACTTTTGGACTGAAAAACGCGGATTTTGAATTTTGTCTGCCGGTGCGACGCCCCCTCCAAATTTTGGCAGACAACGTTTTTTGTCATCTAGTGAGCATGCAGTTTCTCGTATGCTTGAAATAAATCGTCTTCAAATGGTCCACTTTTGGACTGAAAAAACGCGGATTTTGAATTTTGTCTGCCGGTGCGACGCCCCCTCCAAATTTTGGCAGACAACGGTTTTTGTCACCTAGTGGGTTTGCAGTTTCTTGTTTGCTTTAAATAAATCATCTTCAAATAATATCATATTTTGATATTTGCTACCCCCTTTCGGAGGTCGCCATTTTGAAAAGCCCCCGCTTTGAGTTGGCAGACAAGTGCGAATTGATTGCTGAGGGTGGACATTTAATGGCTGTATGTCTAAAAGTTTTCTTCAAATAAGTCATGAAATTTGGCCTCGGCTCTTGGACTATAGGACTTTCGCCCCGAATGAGCACGCTTTCGCCTTTATTTTCATCAAATGTGTACCGCTGAGCCTAAAGTATCAGTCCCATCTGATAGTTGTCGGTAACTCAAAGTAAGCACGCAGTCGAACACAGTGGCTCATTGTTGTCACTGGGGTGTGTGTTTACACATATAATGGCTTATTATTGTTGTGATAAGTTGAAAAAAAAAAAAACAGAATAATAATAACTTTTTCTTATTTACTTATGCTAGGTGGGGTCACTTGTGGTGTAGTGGTTAGCATAGCAACCTACTAAACCCAAGATTGCGGGTTCGCAGCCCGGCAGATGACTTTAGGATTTTTTAAAGGGAGTAAAAAATCCTTAGCTATGCCGTCCTTCGGAAGGGACGTAAAATGGGGGTCACGAGCCTGTGCGATGTCAGGTACTCGTTAAAGATCCGTATCCTAATCATACCTGGATAGGCAAAATTTAGGACTCCCACTGTAGCATCGTCCGATTAGCCATAGCAGCATAAAGTGACAAAATAAACAAACTAACTTATGCTAGGTAAAGGTTAATAACAAGTCCCTATAATACGCATAAAATTTAAATTAACGTTAACAAATAATTGAAATGAATCAAACAACCATAAATATACAAGAACATTATAACATATGAAATGCTAATGAGATTTATATAGTTGTGATTTTCCAATGATAGTAGCTTGTAGTTGTGGACTAATTTTACCTGTACCAATTATTAAAAGAGATTTAAGATGCTCATCAGTTAAATTAGATCTATAAACATTCTTTACCTACTTCATTTTGGAGAATGTTTTCTCACACAAGTAGGTAGAACCAAAAACAGAAAAAAACCCACGAGCAAATTTATGCAAATTATCAAATTGTGCCACTGGAAGACTCTCATAAAATTCGATCGAAGATAAATTTTGATATTTGTTTTTAAATTGGTATACTGGTAACTACATTGTAGATCGATAACTTCAAATTGAAGTTCTGTTTCAATGTCGGTATTAAAAGGATTTTTAAAAATCTTAATTTTATTCGCTATAACATGAGGATTAGACTCATATCTAAGACTTTTTTTTATATTTTATATTTATTATATTTATTGTTCGTCCTACCTTGCCTTCAGGCAATACAGGTTTAGACAATATTAACATATTAATATTGCCAAAATATCACAATTTACAATATAACACTATACATAATAACAATATATAATTACAATACAAACTATATATAATAACAATAACAATAACTACAATAACAATAACTACAATAAACATGTGGTAACGTAACTAAGAAGACCAATTTTAGGCTGCTTTAAGGCTGTCACCGTCTTCTTCAGCTCCTTCGATGTCCGGCGGCCTCCCAGGAATATGTCCTCTTCTACTAAGGTTAAAATGGGATGACCCAATCGCAGTCTTCCACCCGTAGACAAAATCTTTGTAATGAGGGTAGTTTTCTTCAGTCATTAGCTGAGGGAAATCATTATCCGAGAGGACATTTAGTCCGGTTTCTCTCATTAGTTTGGCCCTCAGAGCTTCAAAGGTGGTGCAATTCATAATGATGTGCTCAGCAGGAATTCCACATCTAGGACATAAGGGATCTATGTCTACACCAAGGCTATGGAGTTTAGCCCTGAAGCCCCCATGTCCTGTGAGAAATTGTGATATCCAGTAATCTGGGAAGACCCCATTTTGCATGCAAACGTGCCTGAACGGTAGGAAAGTATTTTCTCAAGGTAGCACCTTTCGAAGTTGCCACCCACCGCCGGTTCGAAGTTTCTTTAGAATGATCTTGGAAAATCTTTTTCCATTTTCTTGGTTCTTCTCTGATTCTCGCACGAATGTTCTCTGAAAGACCAGCTGAGTCCCCTCTCTTGAACTTATACTACAAAACTTCTTATGGTAAGATGAGGTCGATAGGTATTCCTCCAGCTATAACTTGTGCCGCCTCATGAGACACACTCCTGTAAGACTTGGTTACCCTGAGCAGGGCCGTTCGCTGGATGATCGCCAATCTGCATTTCTCCCGCTGTGAGAGATTCTGATACCAGGCGAGAGTTGCGTATCTCAGAATACCCAGAACCACTCCATTATAAATCGTCATCGTGGTTGGGTATCTGAGGCACCAAAATGCACCCCCGACGAGGCTAAGACCGTTTAAGGCTAGCGCCACCCTATTTCTCAAATATTCCAAGGATCTGGACCATGTGAGAAAACTAAGCTAATTCTAGTATTTTATCGTGAGAGTACATTCTACACTGTATGTGTGTTTGAATGAATTGGGGCGGGCGATGGATGTTATCCTTTCCTCCACAGCTCACCCCTCCACCTCCACGACCTCTTTGTGCCTATGCCGACCCTTTGTTAAGTCTTTCGTCTGTTTTCAGATTCAATTAGATCCGTTTTTGAGTAAGGCTAGTCAAAAAGTGCGACATTTCTTTTAATAGTGATGTTGTTGTCAGTTTCTGTTAAAGATTACGAAGTGATAGAAGTGATAGAAAACGACAGTGCACGTTTACTGAAGTGATGAAAACCAAATATTCCTTTATGAAAGAAGGTAGGGAGCTAACTGAAGCCTACTGCATGATTTGTAAATGTAATATATCTATCAAAGGAATAACCTATATTGAAACGCATATTAGTAGTAATAAACATAAAACTAAACTTAAGACTGCGAATACTAACAGGCAACTTACTGAGTCAATGACATTTAAAGACTACTGGACGTCCCTCGCTGCACTAAGTGCCAGGGCTAAGAACACACCAAGGCCACATGCACTGCAAACTCAGTGGTCTGTATTTGGTAATCAGCGAGTGGTCATCTAATGAAAGAGTGTCCGAAGAAGGAAGCAATGGCAGACCTAACGTGCATTCATTGTAAACGGGCGAATGCTTCAAAGGTGTTCAATGCTTCAATGAGGTTTCTCTCATTAGTTTGGCTCTCAGAGCTTCAAAGGTGGTGCAATTCGTAAATGAGAGGTCACATTGAATCCTCTTCCAATTCTTATTCCCCGATAGGTGACTTCCTCACTGGGACGGATTCTTATTTCACCAATAAATATATTTATTGGATGTTCCCTATCTGTCTTCCCTCGTAGTAGAATAGCCTGCGTTTTTGAAGTTGCCATTCTCAGCTTCTTACATTTACACCATCGTCGTACAAGGGTGGCGCACCGTTGTGCCTCTTCTTTTATTCTAGACCTGCTGTTGGAGGCTCCTATAAAAGCTATATCGTCGACGTAGGCCGTGGCAGGGTACTGCTTTTCCTCGAGCACACCCAGTATTTCATCAAAAAACAGTTTCCAAAAAGCTGGGCCAAGAACTGATCCTTGCGGGATCCCCTCTCTGTAGTAGCTTCTTTCTTGTAAGAGCTTCCTCGAACCTTTACTATCCTGTTCTGAAGGTAGCTGCTTAAATTACTGTGGGTAGCTGTTCTGTAGCTGTTGAAGCACACGTGGCCACCAGACGCTGTCAAAGGCAGAATATATATCAAAGAGTAATAACATGACATATCGCTCATTCCTCTGTTCGACATCTGCGCGAATATTAAGTATGGCATTAGTGGTTCCTTTACCTTTTGTAGAGCCAAATTGCCGTGGATGGTTTGCTTTTGTAAGTATCGGCTGCAGTCTTATCATAATAAGATTCTCCAGTACCTTACTCATTACAGGAAGGAGACATAGAGGTCTTTAAGACTTAGGAAGTTGCTTATCCTTGTTCCCTCCCTTGTAGAGGAGTCTCAAATCTGCTGTCTTCCAGCATCTCTGTAAGTCTGTACCAGGTACTACAAGTCTCTGGTACAAGTCTGTACCAGGTGGCTATGTCGTAGTACGTCTAACTTGTTCTTCCTCTTTATTATCTTCGGACGGATCGTCTCTAGGATACGTTGCCTCAATGAAAATGGTCGCTGCTTCTTCGAGGGTAGATGCCTGGACATCCACATGCTTGAGAGCTGCTAGCGTTTGCATAGGAGTCAGCTTTCCCACAGCTACTTTGTACGGAATACTTGACTCTTCGACAATGAATTCATCCCACGACCTTCGCTTCCGGAAGCGCACTTCGTTTCGATATGCTTTAGCTTTGGTTTTGTACTCATTACGAAGTGCAATACGCCTCTCTTCACATCTGCATCTCTGGTACGACCGTCGCGCCTTGTAGACTTCCATCTTCATTGATTTTAGCGACTCTAAAGTCCAGGTCGTCAGTATTTCCCGATTCCGCCATTTCCCAATCTTCCCTTGTCAATATCTTGATAATCTGGCATATCCTGTAATAAGCTAAATTCCAGGACTCTGTTGTCAGAACTTGTTTCAGATCTAAGGTTCCAGTAAACAATGTGTCCTACTAATGTCGGTGATGCCAATGTCACGTCATTGCAACTTTCACCCATTGGCCCTGAGAAAGTGGGAATGGGTTCTTGCACCACGTTAAGTGCACAGGGCACTCCCGACTCCCAGCCTTGTGCTTTGTTCTGTTAGGATCAGCATTCGCCCGTTTACAATTAATGCACGTTAGGTCTGCCATTGCTTCCTTCTTCGGACACTCTTTCATTAGATGACCACTCGCTGATTACCAAATACAGACCACTGAGTTTGCAGTGCATGTGGCCTTGGTGTGTTCTTAGCCCTGGCAGTTAGTGCAGCGAGGGACGTCCAGTAGTCTTTAAATGTCATTGACTCAGTAAGTTGCCTGTTAGTATTCGCAGTCTTAAGTTTAGTTTTATGTTTATTACTACTAATAGGCGTTTCAATATAGGTTATTCCTTTGATAGATATATTACATTTACAAATCATGCAGTAAGCTTCAGTTAGCTCCCCACCTTCTTTCATAAAGGAATATTTGGTTTTCATCACATCAGTAAACGTGCACTGTCGTTTTCTATCACTTCTATCACTTCGTAATCTTTAACAGAAACTGACAACATCACTATTAAAAGAAATGTTGCATTTTTTGACTAGCCTTCCTCAAAAACGGATCTCATTGAATCTGAAAACAGACGAAAGACTTAACAAAGGGTCGGCATAGGCACAAAGAGGTCGTGGAGGTGGAGGGGTGAGCTGTGGAGGAAAGGGTAACATCCATCGCCCGCCCCCATTCATCCAAACACACATACAGTGTAGAATGTACTCTCACGATAAAATATTAGCTTAGTTTTCTCACAAAACGACATGAACATTATATTTAAATATAATATAATATAAAGGACAAATATAAATATAAAGGACAAAAAGAATGTCCAGAATTCTTTTCAAAAAGCGGAATTTTTTCCGGAATTTTCATTTTTTGATCTGGTAACCCTACACCTAAATCCCAATATACACTAATCATATTAAGATAAAAAATAGAGGTCTTGAAAGTTATTTTATTATTATTATTTGTTCGTTGCTACGGTCCATAAAGCAGGATCTGGACCTTGTGAGAAAACTAAGCTAATTCTAGTATTTTATCGTGAGAGTACATTCTACACTGTATGTGTGTTTGGATGAATGGGGGCGGGTGATGGATGTTACCCTTTCCCCCGCAGCTCACTCTTCACCTCCACGACCTCTTTGTGCCTAAGCCGACCCTTTGTTAAGTCTTTCGTCTTTTTTCAGATTCAATTAGATCCGTTTTTGAGTAAGGCTAGTCATGAATGAAATGTTGATTTAGTTCATCGGGTGAAACAGGAAAGGAGTTGCAGTTGGGTTAGTTTTCTTAGGATTTTCCACTTGGATTTAGAATCGGGAGCGGTAGAAAGGGCATTATGCATGTATTTGGATTTAGAGTATCGGATAGCGGATTGGGTTTGGTTACGTAAAATTTTGAAGGTGGTGTAATCTGATGGCAATTGAGTTCGACGGAATTTGCGTCTGGCTGCTTCCCTTTTTTTCATCAGCTCTCTAATCTCAGCTGTCAGCCATGGAGCAGGAGGACGGTGCATCTTTAGTGTTTTCAGAGGAGCATGGGTATTTAAAATTGAATGAAGGTGTGCGGTGAGGGTAAAGATCATCGGCTCAATCGAGGGAAATTATCCCATGAGATGAAATCGAGGTCAGGTTGTACGGATTCGAATGACAGGAGGTCCTGATTTTGAAAGGAAACAACTGTTGGGGCAAAAGATTTGGTTGGCAAATCATACGAAATCTGGGTTAGATCATGTGAGGAGAGAAAAGGAACCGTGTGCTGAGATGATGAAAGAACAGAAGACTAAAAAACAGAAATGGAACAAAATTATATAATACCTACACGTGTTATTAAAAAAATTGAAAAGAAAAATAAAGATTCTAGAAATAAAAAATGAAAAATAAAGATTCTCTATATTCTGGACTCACATTCATGAAATCATCCTTGGAAAATAAATACATAAGATAAGTTGAAGAATGAGTGATTATTAAAATATTATAAAAATAGAAGACTAAGAACCAGAAATAAAAGAAAATAAAATAATACCTACTCGTGTTATTAAAAAAAAATTAAAAGAAAAATAAGCTAGTTTTACAGTGAATAATATTTCAGCTCGTGTAGAACATAATTATAAAATTAAACAAAATGTTAAATAGAGAAATAAAATAAGTAAGTAATTGAGGGAGATGGCGAAAAATTAGTCAAAAACGTATAGGTCACTTGGCTTGCTACTTATAATTGCCGGGAAGCCATCGTTCTTCCAACATCTCACTCTACCTCCGCTGAACCAGACATATAATATAATTAATGAATATAAATTAATGAGTAACAATAATAATTATTACGAGGTAGCGGAGGGTTACACTCTTGACACCGAGTTAGTCCCCTGAAAAACATGTACCATGTAAAAACTTGGTTTTAAATTTTAAAGGAAATTTAAGAAAGTTAAGCTAATTATTTTTATGAAGTAATTTTTTATATATTTTAAACAATAGACTAAACAGCAGGTAGTTATTCACTTGTCACTGCATCTAATTCCACAAATTATACTTCAAAGAATATTGTGGCCTAAATATTTAGTTAGAAAAAAATTAAATTAAAAATAAATTAAAAAAATAAAATTATGTAAAGAAGTAAATATGAATAAAACGAAAACTATTAGAAACAACACGTAAGAAAGTTTATTTTTGTTATTTTAATTTCCACTTAGAATAGCAAAAATCTAAAACATTAGTACGTTTGTGATTTTTTTTTTTATTTATTTTTTTTTTTGGTTGGGGGGATTTTGAGGGTACTTGGACTATATGTAATATTTGTAATGTTATGTTTTACATGCCTTTGTTTTCCTTTCAGTAAGTGATAGTAATAGTAGTTGCATTTGTGCAACTACTATTACTATCACTTTGTGTACGTACATATTTAAATTTCAGTTTTCTTATTTATTCTTATAGTTAATTCAGTTTTCTAATTGCATTATTAGACAAGTAAGTTTTCATATATATGCGCATATTTTACATTTTCAGCCCTACTGGTTGAACCATTTATATTCCTGAATTTTCAAATGAATATTTCTTTTTTTCTTGTTGGTTCAGGTGTCATGAATCAGAAGATGCCATATTTTGGTCTTCACGATCCGCACCATCTTGTTGCCCTCTCACGGAACAGGATGTATGTTAACTTGATGAACCTCACCACAGGTAATCAACATTTCTTTGCTATTCCATTATAAACTCAATGATTTAAAATATGTGTATCTATTTTATATTAATTCCTGTTATAATTTTTAATATGCTGGTGATTGTTATGTTTAAAAAAAAAATATTTCAGGAGAATAGTCAGTATAACCCAGTTGATTTATCGAGAATAAAAACAAATTTCGCAAAAAAGAATGTATATACAATTTTTTAATATGTTGTTAGGACCCATAAGGGTAGTTGATATCCAAGTTTGCCTACCTCAAAACCTGGTGCCATTTTTATAGTTTACGCAAAATTTTAGCTCTACTTTCAGTGTTTCGCTTATATTTCGTAAACTATGTGATTTTGGCTGACAGGCTAACAGGCCAGTCGAATGCGGAGGAGAAAATGGTGAATTTTCACAAAATTTAAAATTTTGTCAAGTTCTCGGCCGCATACTGACGAAGGTACTGGTTTCCCAAATATATCTTCAAAAAGAATTTAAAAGGAATTTGACAAGCTTTAATTTGATACCTAAATTGTTCCTTTAGACCAAATGGTTTCTCAGAAATTAGAAAAGGGGAAAATCGGTTAGAAGAAAAAGGGATTATTGTAACACGTCAACATTTTTAACGTGTATGGTCTAATAATACATAAGATTTCAAATAACGGAGAAGATGAGAGAATAACGCAGAGTTAGCTAAAATATGTGAGTATAGTTAGTAAAATGACAGTTAACAAAGGTAAAAGACAATTTTTTATTTTTTTATTTATTTTTTTTTTTTTAGTTTTATTAAATAAATGCAATCTACCTCTTAAAGGGGAATGAGGGATATGAGTGATGACAAAGATTTCGTTCATACAATACGTAAAATTAAATTAGAAGAAAAAAAAATCCTCTAAAAAAATAAAATAAAATAAATAAATAAAAACTATACAAAATATTAATTAGATAAATCATAAAATAAAATTATTAACAGTGTAAACATTAGTAATTATACGGGAGCAAAAAAAAAAAAAAAAATAGTAATAATAATAAGCATTAAAAGAAATAATATAAAAAAAATAAATCGTAAGTAAAAAAAAAAATTGAAATAATAAAAAATACACAAAAACAAAAACAATTTTAAATAAATAAAGGAACTTATAGGGGACCGAAAAACTAAGACAAAAAGTCCTTTAGAGATTTGCTCGTTTTTACTTAGTTTTAGAGAAAATCGCAAAAAAGAAACAAAACAAGTTTTCATTTTTATACTTATTTATTTACATTTATATTTATGTTATGTTCTTTTTAATGTAAATATTGCTTATAATGTACCAATGCAATCATTGCATTTAGCACTCGCTTGATAAATTGCAGCTAAACATTGTTCTGATGATATTAGGTGCACTGCATCTATGATTTGGTCTCTTAATTGCTCTCTTGAGTTGATTGACACCGAATAAACTTTCTGCTTCAAGGTTCCCCATACGAAGAAATCCATGGGTGTCATATCAGGTGATCTGGGTGGCCAAGGTAGTACTCCTCCACGTCCGATCCATCGTTGTGGATAATTTATATCCAGCCAAGCTCGAGCAACTCTGCTATAATGAGCTGGACATCCATCGAGTAGGAACCACATTTCAATCCGCTGCTGTAAGGGAATGTCATCTAAATAATTAGAAAAGTCGTTCTCCAAAAGATGTGTAAATGTGCTGGGATTTTCAAGAGCCCATACATGATAATTTCTTTGATTAACAATTCCTCCTCTTGTAAAGGTAGCTTCATCTGTCCATATAATTTTTAATGGAAATAAATTATCATCGCGAATTTTGTCAAGAAACCAGTCACTAAAATTCAAACTCTTGGCGTAATCTTGAGGTAATAAATTCTGAACTTTTTGAAGATGGTGTGGGTAGCGATTATCACCTTTCAAAGTTCGCCATATTGCTTGCAGCGATATTGCTAATGCAGCAGATGCTCTTTGGATGCTAGTCTCAGGATTGTTATCGAAGTGGCGTTGGACACAATTTCTTCTCCAATAATCTGCTCTTATTGCTGCCGGGAATTGGTCGCCTTCATTACGTTTAAAGAATGACCCAGTCTGTCGTAGTCTATTAAAAGTTAACGAAAAGACTCGTCGATTAGGCACTCTTCTATTGGAAATCGGCGTGCATACTCCCGCACCGCTTCTAAAGCATTACCGTTACAGAAACAATACACAAAAATGATATCAGCGTATTCAACATTAGAATATGTATGCGGCATTGTGGCTGATGCTATTCACACAAAGATATTTGAGTAACTGACTGAAGACTGAATCAGGAATTATAATCCTAGAAGGAAGCCAGAATGTAAACAAATAAAAGAACGTAATGGATAACATTAAGTATTTACATATCTCAATTTCAAACTTTAATAACCCCCAGCCGGAAGATTATTTAAAATATAACATTAATATAACCAAAATAAGAACCGTTAGCCAACTGAGAATAGCCAAATGTGACTACTTGAAAATATTTTTTTAAAATAACAGTTTTCAAATTAAAGCTAATGAAAAATGTGTAGATTGTAGCTTATTCATCGTAAATAGCTGTAAACATCTGTTGTTAGAGTGCCAAAGACACGATAATTTTCGAAAAAAAAAATACCTAAAAGACTATATAGTTCAAACAGATGATAGTCTATCTTTGGAAAATATTTTATCCTACAATAGCATTGAAAAGATAAATAACGTCTTCCTATTTATTTTAAATGTTTTAAATGCTAGCAAAAAGTAATTGATTTATTTCTTTCGAATTAACTAAATAAAATATTGGATTCTATTGCAATTGCTGCTACAACTTCTGCACCCTAGACTATAATCAATATCAATTATTATAAATTGTAAAAATGTATGTTTTATTTTTATTTATTTTTTCTTTGTTTGTATATATCATTATAGCTTGTAAGAAAGAAAAAAAAAATCTTTTGTTCGTATAAATCATTATAATTTGAAGAAATGCTTTTTCTGTTAGTACTAATTATATAAATTGTAAAACTTTTTTCTATTTGTATTTATTGTTTATTTACTATTATGTAATTATTATTTTTATTGGCTAACTCAATTGCCGTAAAGTTTATACTTTAAAGCAATCAATAAAAAAAAAAAATAAAATAAAAAAAAGTATTTACATATCTCACTGCCTAGCCTGACGAACTTTGAAAAGTGATAATCACTACCTGTAACATTTTTGTTTAGTTTCTTTTTTTGCGATTTTCTCTAAAACTAACAACGGGACGTTTGCAGTTGTAACTCACAGATTTGAATGCCGATTTGTGTGTGGGTAGTAGGGACCTATAATAGTGACTATAGACCTATAGTAGATAATAATTTTATCAAAATCAAAAAATATTGATTTTTTACCCCTTTCGAGGAGGTTAAAATTTTGAAGTTGAGATTTCATCAACATTTTCTACCGGCCATAACAACTGCTGTGTTCAACCGATTGCAATAGTAATAGCATCCCTAGAATCAATTTTTAATTAATTAATCGGTCGCGAAATATGTGAGATAGCGCAAATTATTTACATTTTTTCAGAAATTGACAGCATTCTAAAATCCTACAAAATTTTAAAGGTAAAAAAGAATTATTTTTGATTTCGAAAAAATTAAGTTTCTACATGTTTTTTGAGATGAGGAATCTGAAAATAATATCAGTTTTTAGTTAAAAAATTTTCCTCAACTATATTATATCTTTAAAATTTGAAGGGGCTGTCAATTTCTGAAAAAATGTAAATAATTTGCGCTATCTCACATATTTCGCGACCGATTAAGACAAAATTTTAAGCTCATCTAGAAGCCTTAAAACTGCAGAGTTAAGCCCAAATCCGGTGGTTGTAGGATTTCCCCTTATTGAAATATCTCAAGTTATAGCTGACCTTGGATTTTTTCATTCAGATCAGTTTTTGTCCACTAAAATCGGGAGTAAATCTAATGTTATAGGCATGGATAAAAAGCAGAATGTATGCTGATTCTAGGGGTGCTATTACTATTGCAATCGGTTGAACACAGCAGTTGTTATGGCGGCCGGTAGAAAATGTTGATGAAATCTCAACTTCAAAATTTTAACCTCCTCGAAAGGGGTAAAAAATCAATATTTTTTGATTTTGATAAAATTTCACATATAAGGGTTTTATGGTGTGTTAAATCGAGATTTGGGGTCAGTTTTTTATAAAAAAAAGTTTCTACTGATTTACAGCGGATTTCCTTGGAATTTTGTCATATTTTTAGAGTTTTTGAGCACCCTAAAGCCGGGTGGTGTCTTGAGCATAACAAAAGTATTTTTATATCAAATACCTTACATAACTGCAATTAAGCGTGAAAGAATCATTTCTCTATCTTGACTGAGAGCTGAGAAAAAAAATAAAACGTGATTTTCATATTTTATTTTTTTTCTCGGTTCCTAATGCCCATTGGCGGCTATAACTCTAGTTTTGCACTATTATAGGTCCCTACTACCCACACACAAATCGGCATTCAAATCTGTGAGTTACAACTGCAAACGTCCCCTTGTAAGTAAAAACCAGCGAATCTCTAAAGGACTTTTTGTCTTAGTTTTTCGGTCCCCTATAAGTTCCTGAAGTTTTGCCATTTATATACAATGTACACGGACATCCCAGGGAAATCTCAGACCTAGCCTGTCCCACACTTATGGGAGGGCAAGCCATGCCACAGTATTCCCAACGCTGTTCTCTCAGCCGCGTCACTAGTGTGAGACTCCAGTGGAAGCTGAAGGAAGCGCCACATTCGCTCAGGACTTGAGTAGAGAAGCTGGTCATTGCCAGAACAACGCTTGTTGGATTGTGTTAGATTGGCTTGTAGCATCGTCGAGGTCTTGTTTTTAGGGATACTCTGAGGTTTATGGTGTCGGATATTATTTAACGGAATAGGTTCCAGTCTACTGGCCCTCTTATAAATGATGGGGAAGGAAGTTTTGGAATCGGAGTGACGGAAAGTGTTAAAATTAATGGTCTGTGATTAGAGGAAAGTTTATCCAGACGTTCAATGGAGTGATCGAGAGGTCCTAAGCCTGAGTGAATGAAGAAATCTAGGAGGTCGGGGTTTCGGTTTGGATCAATCGGTCAGTAAGTAGAACCAGGAGAAATGCACGCAGGTCGTAATGCAGGTTACACAAAATTTTGTTGTTTTGGTGTGGAAACAAGTGGCTCTGAATTTCTATATTTAAAAGCCACATTTCCTCGGATCAGTAATGCATAAAGAAAAGAAGGTGTATTTGTTGGTCTACAAAAAAGGGAGCTAATGAAACATCAAGACTTTGAGGAATATATGAATAGAGCCGAGAAATCAGATTGGATTTCTTTTAAAAATGTTCTTAAAGAATTTCTTGGAAATAAAATAGCAGAAAACGACAGAGAGCTAGTTTCTGATCTTCTACAAGGCTTAATATATTATCAGGCTTTAGAATGTAATATGTCTCTAAAAATACATTTTCTTGACTCGCAATTGGATTTCTTTCCTGAAAATTTTGGGGCTGTTAGTGATGAACACGGTGAGCGATTCCATCAAGAAATATCCACTCTGGACAAACGATACCAGGAAATGTGGAATCCAAATATGTTGGCAGACTATTGTTTGGAAAATTTATGGTTTACTTTGAAGGTTCGGTCTCTTAGATAGGATCTAATAATGAGGAAATATGTAGAAGGTAGGAACTGACGGAGTTTATACAGCAGTCCCGAGTGTCAGACTCGGTCAAACGCTTGTTCTACATCAAGAAAGGCTCCCGTGCAGTATATTCCGCGCTCCAATGCAGAAGAGACAACGTCCACCACACGATGACATTGCTGAATTGTTGAGTGTGATGTTCGGAATCCAAACTGGTGATCTGGGATTACATGATGGGAATCTAGGATAGGATACAAATGTTTTAAAATGAGTTTTTCAAGGATTTTACCCATGATTGGCAAGAGAGAAATAGGACGGTATGAGTATGGGAGCTCAGGTGGCTTTTTGGGTTTAGGTATCATTTTAACTATTAATAATTTCCAGGAATCAGGGAAATATGTGGTGCGGAGTACAGCATTATATATGTATGTTAGGAATAGGTTGGCTTTACGAGGAAGGAGTTTAAGGATGTGGGATGTGATTAGGTCGTGTCCAGGGGCTTTGTTTGAAGGTAATCTATGAATGATGTTTGATATTTCTGAAGGATGGAAAGGGAGTAAAAAATCCTTAGCTATGCCGTCCTTCGGAAGAGACGTAAAATGGGGGTCCCGAGCCTGTGCGATGTCAGGTACTCGTTAAAGATCCCTATCCTAATTATACCTGGATAGGCAAAATTTAGGACTCCCACCGTTGCATCGTCCGATTAGCCATAGCAGCATAAAGTGACGTTAAACGAAATAAACAATAAATAAATGAGTAGGATTAAGGATATCAGGATGTGGTTTAAAAGTTTGAAAAAGGTGCTGGCCAAAAATGAGAGATTTTTCTTCATCAGATTTTGACCAGGTTTTGGCTTCGATAAGTAGGGGATGATTATAGTTTCTGTAGCTCAGTAGTTTTTTAGTGGTATTCCATAAGGATTTGTCGGTTGTATTAAGTTTTACTGTGTAGTCATGTAATTTTTGAAGTTTGTATTTCTTAATTTCTGTCTTAAGTTTGTTTGTAAGTTTGCAGTCATTATTTTTATCTGATGGATATCTGGTCCTGTGCCACTTCGTTCTTGCTTTACGCTTTTCTCTAAACAAGACACAAATATGTTGTGGTAAGTTAGTCTGATGAGAATTATTTTTTTTCCTATGTGATGTGTTTTCGTTAATACTGCTGGATATTGAAATGGTGAGTTTATCTGTGGCAGTGTCGATATCAAGTTTTGTTTTTAGTGGAATTTTTAAGTCCAATTTATTTTCTAAGTCATAACGAAATTTGTCCCAGTCTACTCGTCCTGTTATTAGTCTAGGAGTAGAGGGTTTAGGGACGGGGTATGAATGCAAGAAAAGTAGAACAGGGCTATGGTCTGATGAAAGGTCATCCAGGGATTTGACAGAGGTATGAGAGGTGGAAATTTGGGAAGAAATAAATATATCGAGGATGTCTGGACGTTTTTTGAGGGATGTAGGCCAATAAGTTGGATCTAAGGGAGAAAGGACAGAATAACAGTTGGAGGAGGAAACACGGGATAAAATTCTGCCACGGGAGTTAGATGTTCTACAACCCCATCGCTGGTGTTTGGCGTTGTAGTCTCCTCCAGCAATAAAGCGCGGACCGAGGGATTGGAATAAGGAATGAAGATGGTTGTAAGAGAGGGAATTACCAGAAAGACAGTATACAGCTGAAAACGTTAAGTTAAAAGGACGAGTGGAGACGGATACTGAAGTGGATTGAATGGTGTAAGTTGTAGTAGAAGGGATAAGAGAATGAGGAATTGATTTATGAATTAGGATGCAAGAACCGGCATGGGCTGTGTTGTCTGGGTGGTCTGATCTGTAAGTGATGTAGTCAGGTATTTGAAAATAGGATCGTTTTGTAAAGTATGTTTCCGTCAGTAGGGCTATGTCTATGTTATTGTCATGTAGAAATATGTCAAGTTCGTCTCGATGGTTATGAAGGCCATTTGCATTCCAAAAAATGACAGCTAGGGGCTTTTTGCTCATTTTGGGGTGTTAAATGGGACTTCAGAAAGGACTCTAGTGAGAAGGGAAATGAGATGTCTTTTTGTTTCTCTCAGTTCTGTTAAGAATGATGAGAGGATAGTGTTTATATCAGGTGGATTATGGTTGAATTGGTTGGGGATAGAATGAGAAGGATTTGTGTGTCCGGGAGTGTTGGCTGGGGAGGGAGCCCACGTTGGGATGTTAGGAATTACATGGTCTTTTGAGGTTGAAGGGTAGTCTGGAAAGGAAGTTTAGGAAGGGACTGGATGTTGGATCTCAAGAGGTAGTTTTACCCGTAGGGGTAGTTGGAGTATCAGTTACTGGTGTAGTAGAGGGTTGATTTTCTAAGATAGGATTTTGGGTTTCTTCAAAATGAATTTTCGTAGAGTCCTGTTGTCGACTTTCATGACTTTTACTCTCTTTTGAGGTTGATTTTTAAAGGCTGCATTAAGTAATCATTGCTTTTGGGTGTTTTTGTAAACAGAACTAGTGTGTCAAAAAGAGCAAACACTTAAAAAATTATGTCAAACTATGACTTTTATCATTCCTAACAATACAGCTCCCAAATGGTATGTTCTATTTCTACTGCTAGCGACCGGTGCTCCGAGGGGTAAAGTTATAATTTAGCCAACCAAAATTCAGTTTCACAAAATGCAGTGGAGGTGAGAACACTATTCTAGTTGGCAATTCTAGTTACGGACATAAATAGTCTCCCTGGTTAATCGAATTGGAGGAAAGTTCATTTTGCTTGGCATAAAAAGTAACTTGGTTAGTGCATAGTTCATTGCTACATAATTCTAGTCAATAAAATCATCATTGGGGAAGTGAAATAGAACAAAAGTTGTAGGCCCTCCAAAATAAGGCTAGAATAAGAATAAGGCTACAAGGCCAAAATGTTATTTTAGGTTATTAGTTAGAGGCTGCTTTAGTCATGATAGATGTAGATGCTACCTGAAAAAAAAAAAAAAATAATAAAATTGCATAAAAATTTCGTATTTATGTGTTTCGGGTGAAGTTGTTTGTATAATTAAATTTTTTTTCGCCAATATTTGTATTTTATTATTCTACGCTTGCCTATTAGTTGACCTTTCTTTAAAAAATACTATAAAGTACTGTTTTTGCACTTAAAATTGTAAATATCACATATATGGAAAACAAATATTAAGGAAAATTGGAACAAAATTAAATTTACAGAACCAAAATCGGATGATCTGTTGAGATTTGAGGAGAAATCTAAATTTTGTTTATTTTATCACGCTACGTGGTGGCAACATTTGGTACTCCAGAGGGGACATTTAGCCTTAAGTCTCATCAACATTACTATCGGATATTTGCCTCTTTAACCTGCTATCTTGCTTTTTGGGTTTTATAAATACTATGTCAATTATTAAATTTTTTAATGTTTTACTTCTTACCTTTATTGGATTCTAACCCAGTACGTGTTAACCAATTCAGTGTTACTTTAGTGGCAATTAGGAAATAGAATAACTATGATTATTATTAAAGGTGTGGTTCCGCATGGAGCAGACGCCGCGGCTGGAAGCTGAGCACTGCTTCAGTTGGTTTTAATAGAAGTGTTGCAAGAGGGAGCAGCTGCAGCTGCCGCCAGAATGTTGAGAAGCTGGCTGCTGCGTTCGGACTGCTCTAAGGACCAGTCCAAACGCGCTCCTTCGCGTCTGTAGTATGCAAACCCACATCACCAAAGTTTCTTTTACCCTTTTAGAATTTTTTTTTTAAATTTATCTATATGGTATTTTTGAAAAACAATGCTTAAAATACATTACAGAACACAATTTTAGGGTTTTGGTATATTTAATATACATTTATAAATAATTGGATAAAACCTCAGGTTGAAATACCACAATTTATATATATATATATATATATATATATATATATATATATATATAATTTTTTTCCCTTTGATGATTTCACAAAAATATAGAAAGACAGTACATAAAAAAAGACAAATAAAATAAAGAAAAGTCGCTGGAAACACAATTTTACTATTTTTTTTAGACGACGTATAAAGTTCCAGCTTTTTACTGTAAATATTTTAGTGACATCCCTATTTTCATTAAATAATTTTTATTATGTAAGATAATAAAAGTGTAAGTTATCAATAATCTTACATGATAAAATTGATTTAACGAAAACAGGGTTGTCAATAAAATATTCACAGTAAAAAACTGGAACTTTATACATCGTATGAAAAAATAATAAAATTGTGGTTCTAGCGAGTTTTCTTAAATCTTTTTCTATATTTTGTGAAATCATCACCAGAAAACGAACTGATGAACTTCCAGCTGCTGCGGCTGGCTGCTCCATGCGGAACCACACCTTAAAACTTACTTTATTTACTATAACAATTATCTATATATATGAAGATTTTACAAATACTATATTATAAAGCCAGCACACAATTTACTACTTATCTACTTCTTACAGACTATTACAAAATATTATTTATATTTTATTATTCTACACTTGCCTTCTACTTGACTTTTCTTTAAAAAATACTAGAAAAGAGTTTTTTTGAACCTAAAATTGTAAATAACACATATACGGCCTTCTAAAATAGATATATCAGATTCTATGTCCATTTTAGATAAATCCGTTTTCAGATCTAAAAAATGTCTATTCGTTTCTTAATTAGGATGAATCTAAAATTGACCCCGTAGGTGCTGTAATCTCTTGAGGCAGAAACACACTAGAGTCAAAGGTCATCAACGCCTGTTGTTTTTGATAAATTTTTATTTATTTATTTATTCAAATTCCTATTTTTTTAGATGAATCTATATTTAATTATATATATTTTGAGCTTTTAAAAAAGTGAATAATGCTTTTAAATTGTTTTCATTGTCTCCAAGAGTTTTGTATATGTCGGGTGCAAGTCCTAAATTCTTTAACTGAATTATATAGTAGGGGCATTCGTGAAATATGTGTCTGACAGTGATTATCTCACCACAGTATTTGCATTTTGGCGGTGGCTGCTTGCTAATTAGATGAGAGTACAGAACTACTTACCTCCTCTCTACGATTGGATCTGTAATGATAATTTGCCAATTATTACCTAATCAGAAAGTTTATGAAACATTTTTCTTATATAATATTTGTCTCTGGGACATTCCGTTTAGGCGCTATGTTGGTTTATTAAAAAACAAAAACAATTTATAAGTGTTGGGGCTTTATTTAATTAATTATAATTCTAAAATGTAAACTGGTAAAAGCGGTAGGTTATAGGATATGTAGGTATACATATCCATGATCTACAGTTTTTCCCAGTCATGAAGAAATTATTTGTCCTATAACTAACACAATGATTAAATCAATTTAATATTTATAAAATTTTAATAGATCAATCAGACTAGTTATCTGCCGACGTCTAATAAAACGCTTACAATTTATTGCACTACCTGCATAACTCTGCCGCTAAATTTTACGGGGCCAGATCATATCTGCCCACATTCGCCTGGGCATTATTTGTACTTAGTACCTGCTGTCTTAGCTGTTACCCCTTAGCATATAAATAATTAAGGCTAAATGTCCCCTCACTCTAGTGTGTTTCTGCCTCAAGAGATCGCAGAAACTACGGGGTCAATTTTAGATTCCTCCTAATTAAGAAACCAATAGACATTTTTTAGATCTGAAAACGGATTTATTAATAAAATAGACATAGAATTTGATGAATCTATTTTAGAAGGCCGTATATGTGTTATTTACAATTTTTTTTTTTTTTTAAATACTTTATAGTATTTTTTAAAGAAAAGTCAAGTAATAGGCAAGTGTAGAATAATAAAATATAAATAATATTTTGTAATAGTCTGTAAGAAGTAGATTATAAATGTAAACAATAATTAAAACTATATATGCGGGGTGCATCAAAATATAAGAAGGAATTAGGAAAAATCACGTTAGAAGTAAGGCAGAGGATAAGCGATTATAAACACTAATCCCCTAACCTTCCGCCGCCAGGTGCAACGATCTGTACACTATGGCTCTAGCCAGCTTTATTTTGGAGGGCCTACAACTTTTGTTCTATTTCACTTCCCCAATGATGATTTTATTGACTAGAATTATAACATTGTTCATATATAACGGGAAAAGGATATAAATAAAAACATTATTCTATTATTAATTTATATAAAACTAGTTGAAAAAAAAAAAAAAAAAAAAAAAAGAATCCACAGACAATAAAGTATTATCTATTCCTATTACTAATTAAAAAATTCAAATTACTTATGATATATTACTGCACATTAAAAAAATATATATTATGAACAAATATGACATATTAATTAAATGCATGAATGTTGCTTATTCTTTATAAGGAATAATTATATTATGAGCTGTATTCATTAAAATTATTTACTTTATTAATACCCAAATCAAAAAGCTTTAGTACTTTTACTGATTTCATATAAAAGTGGTGAGTACAAAAAGTTATTGATTTTTTCAATTGAATGAGTTCAATAAAATGACTGCAATATAGAACACCGAAGGGTAAATGGTAGGTCCACCCGGCCAAAAATATCATCGTTTCCCATATATTTTGTGTTGCTGGTTTCGAAAAAAATTTTGTATAAAATGTAGGACCTCTGGTTTTTTAAATATGATATTAACCGTACAAATAATAACCAAAAAAAAGTTTTGATATCATGTCCCCTCAGCGTTACACATCACGAAAGGATTAAATAAGTTGCTGCTAATCACCTACTCTCTTTAGCGTGGTTATTAAACAAGCTTTCTAGAAATAGGAGAGAAATATTAATACATGGGTTTGGAGATTTTGAAAGATATCTAATTCATGCTACAAATTGCAGGAGTTTATTAACTCATTGCAACTGAGGAATGTGATCTGGAAAACGGAAGAGATGGGTACTCAGAGTGGAAGTTATTTCATAACATGCGTCCATCATGTTTCTATTAATATCATAAGACAATATATGAAAGAGGAAAAAATCACTTGAGGTACGCATGATGGTACAGAAGGATCAATACAATTAGGGTTTTATGAATTAATTGCCACTTCTATTGGAATTAATTCATCAATCTTAATTGAGGAAAAAATATTTTAAAGGGTATTTAAACCAGAAACTCTTTCAAAAAGGATGTATCAAAACAGAGGCCAAAGTAAATTTTCCTGGACAGATTAGAGAGTAAGAGGATGACTGAGGAAATTGTTGATAGGGGATGTAAAGAAAGGAATGGCAGCAAAAAGATAACAAGAGAAAGAGTAGTTGATCAAAAGATGGTTTGAACAAATAACTGATAAAGATTAGGATACAATAACTGAACAAACCTGAAGGTATTTTTCATTTTATAAGTTTCCAGAACAGAAAGGGTAATCTTCTTCCATGGCGCTACAGACCGATGTGGTCCCTGGCCTCCTCAATGAGCCTTCGCCTGGTGGCTCGATCTTTTGCGACTGCTTTCCAATTCCGTGTATTTAGCAGGGTCAGTGCATCCTTTGCAACAGCATCTTCCCACCTAAGTCTCGGTCTGCCTCTGCCCCTAGAACGCTCCAGCAGCTTCCTCGGAACCTGGTCATCCATCATTCTGGCGACATGTCCAGCCCATCTCAGTCGTGCCAACTTAATAGTTCGCAGCACATTCGCTTTCCCGAAGAGTTCATAGACCTCATTGTTATGTCGTCTTCTCCATTGGTCTCCTTGCTTAATGGGCCCGAAAATCCTTCTCAATACCTTCCTCTCGAAAATGAGGATTTCTTTTTCTTCCTTGGTTGTCAAGGTCCATGTCTCGCATCCATAGGTAAGAACCGGCCTAATTAGAGTTTTATATATTGTACTCTTTTTCTTTCGGGAGATCAAGGGCTTTCTTAGATGTTTCTTTAAGCCAAAGTAGCATTTATTGGCCAGCATCAGTCTATGGCTTGTTTCTGCTGAAATCTTATTTGTGGCGCAGACGATTGACCCAAGGTACTTGAACTGGTCCACACTTTGGAATCTAAACGGTCCCATTTGCAGGTGCTCTCCTACTGTGTTACCATCACTCATGCCAGTTCTCATGTACTTTGTTTTTTCTTCATTAATTGTTAGACCCATGTCTGCAGCGGCTTCCATGAGTTTCTGGAATGCGCTCTTAAGGGCATCGAGCGAGCGGGCAATTATGTCTATATTGTCTGCGAAAGCCAGTAACTGGACGAGTTTGTTATAGATAGTCCCAGTCACCTGGATGTCAGAGCTTCTCACTACTTTCTCCAAGGCAAGATTAAACAACATACACGCCAGGGCATCACCCTGTCTCAGTCCTCTTTTCGTTTCAAATTCTGTTGACAGAGTTGACTGTATCTTGACCTTGCACGTAACATCCTTCATCGTCATCTCTATGAGACGTACCAGTTTTGGTGGTATCCCAAACTCTCGCGGGGCTTGGTAGAGTTTGGGCCTCTTGATGCTATCATATGCACTCCTAAAGTCAACGAAGAGATGGTGTGTGTTCATTTTAAATTCTGTTGATTTCTGGAGTATCATTCTTATACCAAATATTTGTTCTATTGTGGATTTGCCTCTTCTAAATTCCGCCTGGTACTGTCCTATCTCTCTTTCCGCATAAGGCAGTAATTTGGAGCACAACACTTTTGACAGTACCTTGTATGTGCATTGGAGCAGTGTAATGCCTCGATAATTAGAGCATTCCAAGATATTTCCCTTTTTGTGTAGTGGGCATATCATTCCTTTTTTCCATTGCTCAGGCATTTTTTCCTGTACCCATATATCCAGTATGATATCATATATGGCCTTATGGAGTTGTTCACTTCCAAGTTTTAGGAGCTCTGCTGGGATACCATCTTCACCTGGTGCTTTGTTATTTTTGAGCGCCTGGATGGCATCTACGACATCTTCATACTCTGGTATATCTATTTCCACTTCTCCCTCCTCACTGTTGTCTGTACCAGTCTCTTCTGTTTGATCATCTTCATACGAATAGAAAGGGTAATTATAAAAATCACAGAATGAGATAATGTATGGACTAAAACTATATAAAAAAACAAAACAAATTACAATAAAGGTTATACAAATTTATCAACACCCCACATTATCATTGTACAATCACAATGAGTTTTTATTTAAAAGAACTGTTCTCATAAATACTTCACCAAAATATTGGACAATTCTAATAACCATACAGATACAATCAATTTACATCAGAGTTTTTAAAGGAAAAAAAAAAAAAAAAAAATGAATTAAAAATATTCAGTTTATTTATTAACAAATCTATTTTCAAATATTCCGATGGATATAACTATAAAAATTATAACTAAAAAGTGGTATGAAAGAAACCATTCACAAAAATAAAAAAACTATATATCAAAGGACTAAATACTTCAAAAAGCATTATTATATTTTACAAAAAGGTAAAAAGGTAGTGTCTCGATGAAATCTAATAAAAGTGTAAATAGCCGTGGAATAAATATAAATTACAAAAGTCTAAATAGATTTTACAACAAGCTAATATATTTATGATTTAATAATCATTGCAAGATTTTAACTATTCATTCTAATCATAAGATTTTAATGACATTCATTTGTCATTACATTATTATTTGTAATATAACATAAGAAAAAGCATTTGATATTAACTAGCCATTTCAACTTTTTAAAATTTCGATTATAAAACACTAAGACCCTGGAATATTGGGGAACTATTTCAGTCCTAGCAAAATTTAAATAAAATCTGGTGTTACAAAGCTCATCTAAAAGTTTCAGCACTTTGTATTAAAATAAAATTAATCTCTCTTAACTAAGAGATTTTTTATCGATTCGCAATGAAACAAAAAAGGAAGTCATGAAGATTTATTCACAAATTAAAATCAATGCATTTATTTTTGTTAACAGTTTCGACCTCCATCTATTGTGATATGACTGTACTACGATCACGAATTTCTGTTTTAGTTCGAACCACGGCCGCTAGGAGCGTCATAACCCATCTGCGACCAGTTCTTGTTTGCGTTATTAGATCACGTGACCTATCGGTTCTTCAATAATAGGACAGCCATATGAGTTATTCGATAACAGAAGTTACACAACAGTTATTGAGAACCGATCTAAGAACGGTAACTGGTCGAATAACCTTAACCGATGTGTTCTTCTATCTGTTATAACCTAACACCTTACACCAACAACCCCTATTTATTGCTATTTCTCCATCGTTTTAGATGGAAGATTTAATAAATTTGACTAATATTGTAAAATATAGTTATTCTAAAATACAAATTTAGGTTTATTTATCGATATTTTAAAATATGATCACTGGTAATAGAGTTTTTTCGATAATAGGTGATTGGTGATAACAGTTCCGAGTCAATAATAGGATATTTTAAAGATTACATTATTTTTGTCCCACCTCTACTTATCAGTCGGTAGGTAGAGAATTAAGCGCTAGGCTTACCTTCGTCTATTGCAGAAAATATATATGGCTTTTATCTATTTAATGGCCTCGAGAATGTATTTTCTGTTTAAATTAGCGACACTATAAATTAATATTTCACTATATCCGTAATAGTTAGTAATGAAACAATATTATATATTAAAAAAAACAAAAAAACAAAACAAATTGCACAGTGCGATAAGGGAGCTGATGTGTACACCACGGCTGCTAGTGAGGGTGGGGGTGGGGAGAGGTCCCAATTTCGTATTTTTCGATCTTATCCAGGAAACAGTAGACTCAAGAAAAATATGCTACCAATCGAAATTAAAGCTTATTGAATTTCCTATAAAATTAATTCTATACATATTAGTGGAATTCCGACGGTTTTCGAGATTATATGTTATTAAAAATCGATAATTCTAGAAATAAAAAAAAATGTTTACCTCACTTTTTGTTAAACATTTGCTTCAAATACCAGAAACTTACATATGAAATTAAATTAAATTCAATGCTCTACAATTTTGATGTAATTTTTTCTGAGGAACGATCGGGGAAGGTACTAGAAGCAAAAATATCACAAAAAGTGAGGTAATGTTTGTTTTTTTCCTGAAAATCACCGATTATTAATAACACATATCTCGAAAACAATTAGAATTTCGACAAATTTATACATAATAAATTTTATAGGGAATGTAATCAGCTTTGATTGAATTGAATTTAGATTTGAAGCATATTTTTCTAGAGTCGACCATTTTTGAGATATACTTAATGTCAAAAATAAAGTACGAATTTTTTTTAGGAATCAAACGTTTCAACGTTTTTAATAAATTTATTCATACACCTAGCCGTTTTCTGATTGTAAGCTAGTAAATATCAATATATATCCTTTCAACAATTTAGTCAGAAAAAACAGAAACAGAAAAAAATGAATAAAATGGAATCATAAGTGGCAAAATATACTTATGTCGCAGTAAAGGAGTCCTAAAACGCACACACTTCCTTTTTCAATCAATGCCTTATTAGATCTATTGTAATATGTTTATAAATATTTTCTTTTCCTTCGTAGCCTTCCGCGTTTGTTCACCGAAACGGGGGCCCGAATAGAGTAGAGAATAGGGGGTATTTTTAAAAAAAATAAAATAAAAATATTATTTGCGAAATCACCAAAAATTACTTCTTACGTCTAACCGTTTTCTAATCGTGAAAAAACGTATTTTTTCTACAATTTAGACCCCGGGACTTAAAAAAACCGTGGGAATTTTCTTAAACAAAAAAGATTACAATTATTTATTAATACCTTTACTTTGAGATTAGGGTTTCGAAGGAGGAAAATAGTCAAATAAGCCTATACTGTGTGTGATATGTCGAATAAATGAGAAATGAAACTACTCTTGTGAAACAATTAGAAGCGTTGATCAAACTAAAAAAAAAAATCAATTTTACAAAGAAATGGTTGTAAACACCTTGTCCTACGAGACCATTGTTGTTTGAACCTACGATAGCATTGGAAATCTTGATATTTCGTTTGATCCTATGCCGTCTAGTGATTTCGCGTCTTTTCTACCTTCTTCTTTTTCCCGAACCTAGCATAATCTTGGCGGCAAACCGTAAGATAGAAAAATGAGTTTTATATCTCAGGAATACGCGTTGCAGGAAGGGAAAGAAGGAAACTGTCTATTTAAACTAGCCTAAAAATGTATAAACGCTGCAATTTATTTGACTAATAGCCCAACAAAATCAGTTTATTATTTATATGCTAAGGGGTAACTGCTAAGACAGCAGGTACTAAGCACAAATAATGCCCTGGCGAATGTGGGCAGGTATGATCTGGCCCCGTAAAATTTAGCGGCAGAGTTATGCTGGTAGTGCAATAAATTATAAGCGTTTTATTAGACGTCGGCAGATAACTAGTCTGATTGATCTATTAAAATTTTATAAATATTAAATTGATTTAATCATTGTGTTAGTTATAGGACAAATAATTTCTTCATGACTGGGAAAAACTATAGATCATGGATATGCATACCTACATATCCTATAACCTACCGCTTTTACCAGTTTACATTTTAGAATTAACAGAATCAAATTATTGTGAATAACTAAATTAACTTATAATTAATTGAATAAAGCCATAACACTTATAAATTGTTTTTGTTTTTAATAAACCAACATAGCGCCTAAACGGAACGTCCTAGAGACAAATATTATATAAGAAAAATGTTTCATAAACTTTCTGATTAGGTAATAATTGGCAAATTATCATTACAAGAAACACCATCAGAACTAGTGTGTCAAAAAGCTCAAACACTTAAAAAATTATGTCAAAACATGACTTTTGTCATTCATACCAATACAGCTCCTAAATGGTATGTTCTATTTCTACTGCTAGCGACCGGTACCCCGAGGGGTAAAGTTATAATTTAGCCAACCAAAATTAATTTTCACAAAATGCAGCGGAGGTGAGAACACTATTCTAGTTGGCAATTCTAGTTACGGACATAAATCGTCTCCCTGGCTAATCGAATTGGAGGAAAGTTCATTTTGTTTGGCATAAAAAGTAACTTGGTTAGTGCATAGTTCAGTGCTACCTGTTAGCGAACCAATGTTTACTACACCAACTATTTATTTTGGTTTTTTATACACCAACTATTTATAATTCCATTATGGTTTATGAGAGACCAGATGTATATCTATGCTGTAGCATAATACTATTAATTAAAATATAGGTGAAGTTTTTAACCCAAAACACAGTGTCAATATAATTGTTGTTTAAATTCTGTTTAGAAACTTAAAGCTTGTTAAAGTAATTTAATTAATTAATCTGAACTGCAAAACCCAGAAAAACTTGATAGTATTGTTTATTATTTGTAAGGTTAATATCATATTTAAAAAACCAAAGGTCCTAGATTTTAACAATATCTTTTCGAAATCAGCAACACAAAATATACAGGAAATTATGATATTTTTGGCCGGCTAAACCTACCATTTACCCCTCGGTGTTCCATATTAGTGTTATTTTATTGAACTCATTCAATTGAAAAATTCAATCACTTTTTGTTCTCATCACTTTTATACGAAATCAGTAAAAGTGCTAAAGCTTTTTGATTTGGGTATTAATAAAGTAAATAATTTTAATGAATACAGCTCATAATATAATTATTCCTTATTAAGAATAAGCAGCAATTATGTAAAAATAATATGTCATATTTGTTCATAATATATATTTTTTTAATGTGCAGTAATATAGCATAAGTAATTTGAATTTTTTAATTAGTAATAAGAATTGATAATACTTTATTGTTTGTGGATTCCTTTTTTTTTTCAACTAGTTTTATATAAATTAATAAAAAAATTATGTTTTTGTTTATATCCTTTTCCCGTTATATATGAACAATGTTATAATTCCAGTCAATAAAATTATCATTGGGGAAGTGAAATAGAACAAAAGTTGTAGGCCCTCCAAAATAAGGCTAGAATAAGAATAAGGCTACAAGGCCAAAATGTTATTTTAGGTTTGTAGTTAGAGGCTGCTTTAGTCATGATAGATGTAGATGCTACCTGAGAAAAAATAAATAAATAAATAATTGCATAAAAATTTCGTATTTATTTGTTTCGGCTGAAGCTGTTTGTATAATTAAATTTTTTTTTTCGCCAATATTTATATTTTGGTGTTCTACACTTGCCTATTACTTGGCTTTTCTTTAAAAAATACTATAAAGTAGTGTTTTTGAACCTAAAATTGTAAATTTCACATATATGGAAAACAAATATTATGGAAATTTGGAACAAAATTAACTTTACAGGGGACATTTAGCCTTAAGTCTCATCAACATTACTATCGGATATTTGCTTCTTTAACCTGCTATCTTGCTTTTTGGGTTTTATAAATACTATGTTAATTATTAAATTTTTTAATGTTTTACTTCTTACCTTTATTGGATTCTAACCCAATACGTGTAAACCAATTCAGTATTACTTTAGTGGCAATTAGGAAATAGAATAACTATGATTATTATTAACACTTACTTTATTTACTATAACGATTATCTATATGTATGAAACTATAGGATGATTTTACAAATACCATATTATAAGGCCAGCACACAATTTACTATTTATCTACTTCTTACAGACTATTACAAAATATTATTTGGTAATTATCAATATGAGAGTATATGTCTTCAGTAGGCATATTGGGTCTCCTTTGTCAGATTATTGTTGGGTAGCAGCCATTCCAGCTCCCTCGAAGATATCATTTCTTTACCCTGCATCTCTCCTCCAACCGTCTATCAACTCTTCATCCACTCGGTCTCCCCAAGACTCCTCCCCCCAAAAAAAACTCCTCGTTCCCAGGGTCTTCTTTATGAACACACCTATCCCTACCATTTCACTTTTGGATTACAGCCAAACGCCACAGGTGGACGCTACGCTATTGGCTCACGCGTTAAAGAAATTGCCTCATTCTTCATGTCGATGCATCCGAATTTGAATTGGAGCTTCTCTCTATCAGGTACGAGACGAATTTCGAAGGAACCGCTGGGATTCTCCTCCAAGAAACTCTCGAATGCTCATAGAAGTATAGTACCTACAACCGAGAACTTCCGGCGGCTTATTAAGCAGCTAAGCACTTCCGTTATATTCTGTAAGCTTGTCATTTCATTATTTACAAGGATCGCAAGCTGCTTACGTATGTATTCGATCAACGCCCAGACAAAGTTTCTCCTTCGTCAACTTCGGCACTAAGACTTTATCGCACTATACGCTACAGACATTCGATACTTGCCTGGTAAGGAGAATGCTGAAGCCGATGTCGGTTCGAGAATAGAATCCATTGGCATACCATATACCATTTCATTTCCAAATGTGGCTAAATCACAAGCATCTTATGCGGAGCTACGGCACCTCGTATAATCCATCGTCATACAAATTTCAGGACATAACTCAAGAAGAGAGATCACAACATGCTATGGATTTATAGATTGGATCTATCGATCTATAGGACACCTTCCCCCTTTCGTACTACTACTTACTATTGCTTTTTTTTTTTTATTATTTTTTTTTTTAATCTAAATTATCTATAGCGTGACCTAGATTAATTAAGGATATTAAGGATAATCCATTTGGTTTCGTAATTGGTGAATTGATAATTGGTTTATAATAAAATATTTTTTGCTATTTTTTACCCTGCATAGATGAATGTATCCTTGACCATTCTGAGTCATAGTAACGTATGATCGCTCTCATACAGCCTCCACTGGTGTTATCTTATACTAGTGACGCAGCTGAGAGAGAAGCGCTGGGATCTCTTGGGACCTGGCTTGTCCCTCCATAAGTGGAGGGATAAGTCTGGTTGGGGGATCCCTCAGATTTGAATATAGTGTAAATAAAGTATGAATGTATTTTTACGATTTAATTTAATTTAAATTTTTTATTTATTTTTTAAAAATTTTATTATTATTATTATTATTTTTAATTATTTATTTATTTTTTACTCTTATTATTGTTTTTATTTTATGTCGTGTTACTTATTTTATAGATTATTTATTTTTATTTTTCTTAGCTTTATGTATTGTATAGTTTGAGGTACTTTATTTATTTTTTTATTTTCTTATTATTATTTTATTTTATTTTTTTATCTATTCTTTGTATTTGTTTATTATTGTACATAGTGTGTGAATGGATCCATTTAGTCATCCATATTACTTATTGCCCAAATTGAGGCAGATTGTAATACTTTATCAATAAAATAAAAAAAAATCAATAAAGTAACGTATGATAATCAATTTTAATGTATAATAATTTTATGTTATACTATAATTGTAACTGTAACATATAATGTGCAATCATAGCAACTGTGGGAAAGGTTTTCTCAATTAATTATAGATGGAAATTATTACAACTGGTTATCATGCTGCTATAGATCCAAATTAGTTAGTTAGTAAGTATTTATAAATGAAAATATTTAGCTTACAGGTAAAATTTTATTTTATTTTTTTTGTTTCAGGTGACCTTGTCACCACATTCAAGGCTGGAGAGGATAGATTTTTAAATTCACTTCTAGTATCAGGAGATGGGAGGTAAATGAATCTTAATTCTTTTTACTATCTATTTATAAATGTCAAATAAAAAATAAGTCGAATTTTCGGAATCTTATACCTTTAATTTTAAATGAATCAGTGATAGAAATTAATGGATCAATCTATTACTAGTGCTTCAGCCAAAAGCTGGACCCGCACAACACAGGCACTATAAATTTCCAGGAAGAGTTATCGCTTCGAGATTTCTCAATGTGTTCCTTCCTTGGCTATTATTCAGATTATTCTTTTTAACTTTATTATGTTTATAAACATTCTATGACTGTAATGAACAGAAATTCTATCATCAAAGATAAGGACAACGTTATGAATGGATGGAGCTGCGTCCATTGATAATTCAATGGTTTAGTATTCATTTAACATTTTTAAAAACTCCCCCTACCAAAATGTGAAAGCATCTAAGAAATTAATTATATTTTTTCATTATTATTTGTTCATTATTAATAGTCCAAGAGTTGTAGTGAAAAACGTGTCAGTTTTTTTTGGATTTCACAACAGTACGGAGTTCATAACGTGCTGACATAGTTGTCTTACGGAACCTTATCAAAATGACATATATGTGGTCTAAATTTAAACTAAAGTTAATCAGCTTTTAGATGAAAAAAAGAAATTTTGTTTAACGGAACCTTATCAAAATGACATATATGTGGTCTAAATTTAAACTAAAGTTAATCAGCTTTTAGATGAAAAAAAGAAATTTTGGATCGGACTAACAGTTTTCGAGTTATACCCAAGGAGTACCGACAAATGTGTTTTCGCGGAGAACCGGAAAGCGGAACTTTCCTCACAACGAAATTCCTCGTAATGATACATCTTTTTTATATATAACTACAGAAATAAATACTTATCCATATATATTAATAAATTAAAAATCAATTTTTTTTTTTTTATCATCATATTATACCTGATTATCATCTTCTACTTCCAATCTTTTACTCAGTTTTAGAAAAATATTAGACCTACAAGCATCTTTCAGGTATCAAATTAAATCTAATCAAATTTCTTTTAAATAATTCCCGAAGGTGTTTTTGTTAAACCAGTGCTTAAATCAGTACGCAGCTGAGAACTTTATTCTTAACAGTAAATTTTCGAATTATGTGAAAAATCACCATTTTTGGGGAGCTGTGTCTACGCAGTCAATTATTCTAAAGAGCTGCTAGGCTTAAATTAATACAAATTTAGTGCTTTTTAATATTGTTAAAATCCTATTTCAAGCATATTTACATATTTTACGAGAGAAAAATGAAAATAGTGCTGACATTTCGCGGTTTTTCGAGTGCTAAGAAAATGCAATTTCCTTAAGTATTATGACTGGTTCGTCTCCCTAACTGTACATAACTATTGAATTAAGGATTGATACTATTTGGCATTAGCATTGGGAAATCTCAATAACATTTATCAGTTTGTTTTAGGCTTTCACAGAGTACTTATCATTATGTCTTCCATTTATACTAATGCTGAATATGCCAATATGGTGTTTGTGTACATGTTTTTGCGATGGTAATGCTAATGCTCCCCGTCCTGAACATTCCAGGCGTTTTCCAGTGATGACCTGCTCGCTCTCTAGACCTGAAAGCACTGGATTTTTTGGGGGGTGTGACATTAAACAAAAAGTCCATGCAAGTCTGCTCAATGGTCAAAAAACTTATGCGACAAGCACGATCTTTTGACATGTTCATAACCTCTGCTATCTCTCTCACCTTAATTCGGCGGTCGTCTAGCACCATTTGGTGAACTTTGGTGATATTTTCTTCGGTAGTTGCAGTTTTTCAACGTCTCGAACTTTTATCGTCTCCCAAGCTGATACGGCCACGTTTTAATTCAGCTGCCCAAATTTTCATTGTGGTAAATGATGAAGCAGAGTCCCCATACACAGAACCCAACACATCTTTGATTTGCGTAGGCGTATTGCCTTTCAAAAACAAATATTTAATGACAGATTTTGTCCATTTTCACAAAAACACTCACATTAACTCACTCAAACGACTGTTACATAACAACTGCGCGCTTAAAATTGCTGAGACTTTGGTGAGTAACTGTCAACAGATGTACAACGAATTCACTTGACTTTTATTTACGAGTGCTGCCATCTTAACGTATAGGTCGGAAACTTTTCAGACTACCCTCGTATATCTCTCTCCTCTGTGTCTCCACCATTTAACAGATTGTAGAAGTGATTTTTCCATTGCACGAGGACATTCTTCTTGTTTGTTTCCTTCAGCATCTCTGCAGGCATTTAATCGAGGCCTAAAAGGGCGTCAACTTGTATTGATTTCCTTGTAAAAAGTTCTTATTTCATTGAAGCTTCGGAGATTTTCGATATTCTCAAGCCGTTCCGTTTCCCATTTTCTCTTTTTTATTTGGTGCAGACGCTTCTCTTTCATTCTTCTCATCCTATACTCCCAACTGATCCCCTGATATGCCTTCTTTGAATCATTTGTCTATATGCCTTGTTCTTATAGTCAATGGCGATTTGACATTCCTCATCAAACTAGGGTGTTTTCCTTTTTATTTGCCGATGACCTAGGATTGCTTCTGATACTTCCATTATTGCCTTCGTACATCTGCTCCAGCTTCGATTGATATCTTGTTCCTCCTGTATGCCTCTGATTTTAGCATCCACACAGTTAGGATTGATGAATTAAATGCCACTTCTATTGAGAAGTGGCATTTATTTCATCAATCCTAATTGTATTGATCCTTCTATATCATCATGCGTACCTCAAGTGATCCACACAGTTATTAAACTGGTGCTTTACTTCAGGCCCTTTAGCTTTTCCACATTATATCTATTTCGTGGTGTTCTCTTTTTGTTTCTTACCAGGGTAAGAAGTAAGGTAGTGGTCAGAGTTCACGTTAGCCCCTCGGTATATATCCGTCAGGCTTGATTTATTACTTGAGCTCACCGAGATTTGGTCCATTTGATTATTGGTCACTCCATCATCGGATGCACTTTTTTGGGGGGAAACATAGTGCTACCTACCACCATTCCTCTCGATGCAACAAAGCCTCCTGGCCTCATGCCATAATCATTTGTATGGTAAAGTACGCTATATTGTCTCTCCTTTCCCATTTTTGCATTAAAATCACCAATGATGATTTTTACATCAGCTGTCTATATTCATAAATAGTTCAAACTGTCTATATTCCTTTCAATGTCAGAGTAGAAGGCGTCTTTTTCCTCTTCAACCCATTGGCGCAACCAGGATTACTATCAGGGGGGGGGCTGGGTTTATATATATATATGTTTAGTAAGGTTCTTGAGGTTCAGTCATAAAATAAAAAATCAACCATTTTGGCGACGTTTCGAGAATATATTGTTCTCATAATCATGCCCTACAGTGAAAAAAACAGGTTACAATAAAATTATATTAAAATTATATAAGTTATACAAGTTATTTCAAAACATAAAGTTAGCTACAGTACAGGTAGGTATATAACAACATGTGTAGGGTAATACAAATATATATAATTACAGAATATAGAGGAGTATGAAGCTACTTACAATGGTGGTGGATATGAATAGACTAATAATTCTAGTACACAACTAATCTAGGGGAGTGAGTTTAAACAGACAGTTAACAAGGGTTAGTGGGGAAACCCTATTTCTTAAAAATTAAGTTAAAAGGACTGTGTGAGTATTCCCAAAGTAACAGTCAAGAAATATATATATATATATATATATATATATATATATATATATATAACATAAGTTGAGTGTAGAATAAAACTTAAAAAAAAAGAATAAAAAGAAGAATGAAACACGTTTGGTAACTGTTGAAATACAACTGATTTATTGCTCTGAGGCAGTTCTATTTATACATGTACAATGTTTGTTATGGCTAGCAATAGGATTAGGACTAATACTAACCTGCTTCGGGCCTTGACTTCCCCCCTCCAGTTTATGGCTATTTTCCATAAACTTTAATATTGGGCACTTGATACCGATACGGTATTAAGGAGTCCAGCGACTGATCCCCTCATGGTGAAAGGCCGAAGCAGATAGTGGTACATAAGCATCCTAATCCCATCCCGTCCCTTGTTCTACCAACTAATGCTATATGATACAAAGTACATCTGATAAAACACAAAAGAAAACATTACCCCAACATAGTACGATAGTTAAACTTTTATTTACATTATAAGACTTAAACCTAACTAACAACTATACACTCATCCAAAAAAAAAAAAAAATGAACTTCTTCACAACAAAATAAAACGCACGCACACTCACACACACCCAAAACAAAAGATTTCCTCTGTACAAAAATTATAAATCTCTTTTCTCTTATTTACAATCTTACATTGCCTCCACTATATACATCGCTACGCTAGACATAAAATAAAATAAAATCAATTTTACATGACAAAATTTTCTCTGAATTCCAAAAAAAAACATTCTTCTCATAAAAAAAAACAATTTTTAAAAAAATAAACTTCTTCTACCGTTGCTGGCAACGGGCCACTCACAGATCAGGGTATAACTTGTTCCTCAATAGGAATTTTTAATTGCTCAACGTGCACGTTTCTCCGCTTTCGCGGCTCTTTGACGCTCTCGAGCGTCACCACGTTGTGCTCTCTTATCGCTATCACTCGGAATGGCCCTTCGTACCGACAAACCTCCTTGCCGCGGTTTGAACTCCTTCTCCGATATACCACCATTCCTATCTTTATCTACTCGGTGACGTCACGCACCCTCAAATTCTCTCTCTCGACTCTCCGTGATTTTTCCTTCGTGATCTTTTCCCGCGCCTTTCTCCTAATCTTTTCTAACCCCGCGCGGCGATTTTTGACGAAGTTGATGGTTCCCTGGTCCGATGCAGTGTCCCGAACGTCCCTTCGTCTTTCTCGGAGCCCGAATACGATCTCTAGGGGCGAGAATCCCGTAGCCGCGTGGATAGAATTGTTGTAGGCAACAATCGCCTTCCCCATCGCGACATCGGGCTCTAACCCCTTCTCAAGTTGGTATATCCGCAGATGGTCACTAAGGGTCCCGTGGAGTCTCTCGATACCCCCTCTGCCCTTGGGATGCCCTGGGGTATTTATATGCCATCGAATTTCCAATTCTTTGGCCTCGGCCCTGACCGCCGCGTTATCAAATTCGAGACCCCCGTCTGACGTAATTCGGTCCGGTATCCCGTAGAACGTGAACCATATTCGCAGTGCCCCTAATACCGCTTCCGCCGATTTGTCCTGTACGAGGTGTGCTAGGGCTAATTTGCTGAACATGTCAAGCATCGTGACCCATCGGTACCCTCTCCACGTGAAGGTGTCGATCTGGAGCTCGGCTAATGGGGCTTCCGCCGTGTTTCCTCTTGAATCCATCCCGGGGGGTGACGATCGTACTTAGTGGTTAGGTATACCTCACACGACCCTATGACTTCCCGTATAGTGTTCTTCATCCAGAGCCAAAAATACCGTCTCCTCAATGCCTGAAGCGTTTCTTGGACCCCGCGATGATTGGTCTTCCCAACGTGATACGACGAGGTTATTTCTTTTTGTTTCTCGGTGTCCCGGAGAGTCTCGACCAATCTTGCGCATCGAATAAAAGTCCTGTCTGAACCTATCTTTTCCTGCTTCCATAACCTACTTATCTTATCCCATATAGTCCGGTTGCCCACGTATATATGGTATGTCTTCTTGGGTTTCGTTGTTCCTTTCAAAATTTTGAGCAGCGGTTCTTCCCTAATTCCTGGTTTCGTCCAGATAGTGATGATGCTGCTCTTCCCGTACTCTGAGAATTCCGCTTTCGGTAGACCCTCAGTCTTGGTTTTCCAAATGATTTGCAACTTTTTATCATTTATCATTTCGTCAACTTCCTCCATCTCTGCGGGTCTCTCGTCTCCGGAACTCCCTTCTTCTTGGGACTCATTATCTTCTTGGGTCTCATTCTCAGCGCTTCGCGTACCCTCGTCGCCCTCCCCCCTCCGGTGTCCATTCACGCAAGAACTGACGGATATCCCCCGATGGCCCCGCTTCCTCCACCTCGACCGCATTGACCGTAACCGCTCGCGACAGCCAGTCTGCCACTACGTTTTCTCTACCCGGCTTGTACACTATCTCGAGATTGTATTGACTGAGGAACTCCTTCCATCGCGTAACTCTCGCGGAGGACTCTTTAAGCTTGCTAACCCACTGCAAGGGTCTGTGGTCTGTATGGATTCTAAATTTCCTCCCAAAGATATACGGACGGAAGTGCTCCACAGCCCACACAATCCCGAGTAGCTCCCGTTCCAACGCGCTGTATCTGGTCTCCGCGTCGGTCAGTCTCCGGCTCGCGTACGCCACCGGTCGATCCCCTTTCTCACTCTCTTGAGACAATACGGCCCCCAGCGCGTACTCACTCGCGTCGGTGGTCACTGTGAATGTCTTCTCGAAGTCGGGGAAAGCTAATACCGGTTCCTTCTTGAGCTCTTCTAGACACCGCCTAATGTTATCTTCCATTACCGGGGTGATGACGATCTTACGTCCCTTCTTTAATAAGTCATTAAGGGGTACGAGGAATCGCGCCATCTCCGGAACGAACCGCCGGTAATAGTTAAGTGACCCCATCAAGCATCGAATCCCCTTTACATCCCTCGGAATCGCCATCTTCGCGATCGCGTCCACCTTCCCTTTGTCGGGTCTCACGCCCTCCTCCGAAATGGTATGCCCTAGGAAGCTTATCTCTTTTTCTCCCGAGCCTAGATTTATCGGGGGACAGTTTCAACCCAAACCGCCTAACTCTCTCGAACACCTCCCTCAAGTGTCTGACGTGCTCCCTTTCTGATTTACTGAAGACTAACAGGTCGTCCATGTAGACTTGGCATATGTTCTCGTCGACCCCCCGTAGAAACTCATCCATTAATTTTTGAAACGTCACGGGCGCGTTTTTAAGTCCAAATGGCATTCGCGTGAATTCGTAATGTCCCCGTTCAAACGTAAACGCCGTTTTGCATTGGTCGCCTGGGTGCATTTTTATCTGGTGGTAGCCCGCCTTGAGATTTAGGGTGCTGAAAATCACTGCCCCGCTAAGCCTGTCTAGGATATCCTCGAACCTGGGGATCGGGTACCTTTCATCCCTAGTATTCTCGTTCAGCTTCCGGTAATCTACTACCACCCGATACTTCTCCTCCCCCGGCGCGCTCTTTTTCCTTACTGCCCATAAAGGGCTATTATACGGCGAAGTGCTATCCTTTATTATGCCTTGCTCCCTGAGGTTCCTAACTCCTCCCGTATGTGTTGCCTCAGCGCCTGTGGGTACCTCCGCTCTGTTATGTAAGTCACCCTCTCCTCTTTTAGTGGGATCTCGTGGACCGTTCTGCCCGTGACGCTCAATTTATCTCCCTCTTTGAAGAATATGTCCCGGAATTCATTCATAATTTTCCCTCTCCACTCTTCCGACTTCGACACCACCCCGATCTGCCCTGTAACCTCCTTCTTACTACCCGTATAATGCCTGTACGTTTTTGTTCCGATTCTCACAGTCCAACTCCCTTTGTTATTTCGGATCCGCGCACCCACCCTCTCTAACAGGTCGCACCCGATTATCCCGTCATATGCCCTACACATTTCGCTCATGATGTGGACTGCTAATTTTCCCCCCTTCTCCGATCATCGGTCCAAATCCACCTCCACCTCTCCCTCTACAGTACAAGGGCCACCCAGAGTGATAAGATTGCAATCACATACCTTTATCTGGAGTGTCCCGTTGTCTCTTCTCAGCATCCTCTCCGCTGCTCTCCGGCACAGGATGGTACTCGAGCTGCCGGTATCCACCAGACAGCGCACTCCTTTCTCCACCCTGATGATAGGCAGGCCGCCGCTCCTCGCCCTCACGCTGTTGGTCTCTAGTACGCGGCCGCCTCTCTGCTGGCACCCTCCTCAGGCCGCTACGCGTCTGGGTTGTGTCCCTCTCCTTCGGCCAATCCGCTCCCGGCTGCTGGTCCTCTCATCCCCGCTGCTTCCCGGCTCCTCCTCTCTCTCTGTCTCGGAGCATGATGTCGCTGAGACTCCCGACAATCTCGAGGTCTCCGATGTCTTTCTTGGCCTCCTCACGAGCCTATTCACCTCAATAGGCTCACCTTTTGAATTGTCCCTCCTCCTGATATAGGGGCATTGCCTGGCAATGTGCCCCTCGGTCCCGCACTCAAAACACTGTGTGGTGCGGGGGCATTGCGCCACCAGGTGCCCTTGTTTGCCACACCCGTGACAACGCCGTTCCTCCTTCCTCCCGTTGGGTGCTGGTCTCCTCGCCCCTTGCCTCCTCCGTTCTCCTCCTCTTGGTTCTGGCCGAGCGTCCCGCCTGCTCCAAGGTGATTCCCGTGGTCTTCTGTAGGTCACCCTGCTCCATCCTGATTCCTCCCGCTCGGGTACCTCTTCTTCCCTTGCGCTGGAATCCATCATTTCTTGGGCACACTCGGTGAAGGACTTTTCCCGGGGTAGGCCGTCTTTCCTTCCCGTCTCCCGTGCCAACTGGACCTTCAGGATGGTAGACACAAAGGCCATCCTTGCTTCCACCTCCGGTGCGGACGCCGTTTCCCGCATCTTATCGGTGATTTTGTTAAATTGTAACAAAAGCTTACCGGCGTACTGCCCGTTGCTCTGTCTCGGGTGTCTAGTATCTCGGAATAGCTGGAAGAGATCTTCTTCCGGGGTCCACCTTCCTCCCCCGTATGCCTTCTTTAACCTTTCCTTTATGACAGGCCATGGTGTCTCCTCGTCCGCCTGTATGAGGTTCAGGACACCTCTCTTTATGCGGCACACTAGGTCCGCCCTCAAAGATTCCGCGTCGTGCGCGTCCAGGAGTGCTTCCGATCTCTTCACTTCGATTACATTATTCGATTACATTACACGATCCACGCTCTTGAGGAAATGGTTCAGCTCACCCATTTCTCCCGTGAATCGCTCTATGTCCGATACTGCTTTTCGGAGATCTTGAGCCGTGGCCGCTCTCACCTTCAGCCAGGCAAGGGTGTTGGCATGGGCTTCCGCCATAGTTTCTCTCGGTATTGCAGACTCGGGATTAATCTCAAGAACGGCTGGCTTCAAGACGTTCTCCATCTACAACACTCACTCTAGACCGTAAAGAAAAGGAAAAAATTTTCCTACCTTGGTCTTCTCTCCCCGTCGTCCCGGGTTTCGGCACCAGATAAGTTGAGTGTAGAATAAAACTTAAAAAAAAAGAATAAAAAGGAGAATGAAACACGTTTGGTAACTGTTGAAATACAACTGATTTATTGCTCTGAGGCAGTTCTATTTATACATGTACAATGTTTGTTATGGGTAGCAATAGGATTAGGACTAATACTAACCTGCTTCGGGCCTTGACTTATATATATATATATATATATATATATATATATATATATATATATATATATTAATAATGTTTAACAATAATCGGGTTTTTGGTCCTTTATTTTTTTTATTATTTTTTTTTTTATTTTTTTTATTTTATTATTTTTTTTTTTTTTTTTTTTTTCCCTCTCAAAATCAAACACGTGATTATTTTTGATAGCGTGTATCGCTGGAGCTATACACTGGAGCGATACACGCTATCAAAAATAATCACGTGTTTGATTTTGAGAGGGTGAAAAAAACCCAAAAAACCGATTATTGTTAAACAGTTAATTATATAGTTTCTAAGGGTCGACAAAACTTAATTTTGATATATATATATATATATATATATATATATATATATATATATATATATATATATATATATATATATATACAGGCATTGATGACCTAGGGTTTTATGCCTATAAACCCCAACAAACAAACAAATATATATATATATATATATATATATATATATATATATATATATATATATATATATGTATATATATGTGTGTGTGTGTGTGTGTGTGTGTAATGTTGGTTAAAACCTAGCATATGGGCTACTACGTGATTTTAAAGTGTGCAATTATAACCTCCTTCTTTGAAGTCGGTTGAGAAGAGACATTTATTGTGTTAGTTGTTAATAACTCTTTCACTTACTACGTTGAAAAATTAACGTTTATTTTATTTTTTACAGAGAATAAAATCACGTTAGTAAAACACATTAGAAATTAAATTACAAGCTTCAAGAAGTAAGGAGATGGCTCATCTATTTGTCAAAATTGTGAAGAAAGAGGAGGATAAGTTTGTGATCCAACGTATTTCTACCGATAAAAATATTTGGTATTTATTACCAGCTGAATTAAGAAACTTAAACTTTTACACAGTTTTATCAAGTAAAAAAATTATTGGTAATGCAACAGCTTTGATAAAATTGTCAATGGTTACAGAACTGTAGCTATTAAAATCGACAATGACATTCACAAAGAATATTTCGATGAAGGGAATGTGTGTTTCCAAGAATTACCATTAGAAGAATACATCCCTCCTCCAGGCTAGAGCTAACTTTAACTTTAACTGACTTTAAATCAGAAAGGTGTTCCTCTTAGTCTTTTAATATCGTTGGTAAATCTATTAAATTCACAACCTGGATCGCGTCTTTAGTCTCGAAGTATTCAAGAACAGGGTTTCTCAACAATAAATCAGCAAGGACATTTTCTTTGCCTTTTTTGTATATAATATTAAAATTGAACTGCGATAATAAAGGATTAAATCACCAAGTATTTCATCAGTTCTAGCTTTTGTTTTTAAATTCTCCGACGGCTTATTATGATGATGAACGGTTACTGCAGACTGTGAAGGAACGTCCGATTAAGTAATACTGCCAGAATTGTATTGCATCTCTAATTGGCTTGCATTCTAAATGAATAATGTTAAAACGCTGTTCACTTTCTAAGAGCTTACGTGAATAATATTCCACTGGGTGTAGTATTCCGACGCCTTGTGGTTGTTTTAGGGTAGCGCCGATACCTTTATAACTGGAATCTGTTTCTATGAATATTGGCTTCTTAATTAAGGGGTTGGACATTAATAATCCTTTATGAGATTGAAGCCTTGTTCACATTCATCGGACCATTCAAATTTCACACCTTTCCTTAATAAACGATGGAGTGGTTCTAGTTTCTGAGTACTGTTTTCTATATACCACAAATAGAAGTTTATAGATCCGAGAATTCTACGAACTCCAGTCTTATGAGATGGTCTTTGAAGCTTTTGGATTGAAGTCAAGTTCCCTTGTGCTGGTGAAACTTTGTTTTTCGAAATGGTATGTCACAGATATTTGACTGATTTATCTGCAAACAAACATTTTGCTAGTTTTAATTTGAAACCTTCAGCACTAATAATTTGTAAAACTTTTTCAATATGTTAGAGATGGTCTTTCCAAGTTCTGGAGAAAATCAAGACATCTTCGATATAGTCAACGCAGAATTTATCTAAACTATTTTTTCTTGAGAAAATTTGATAATTTTCGTTGGAATGTGGCGGGAGCAGTTTTAAGGCTAAAAGGGAGAACTTTAAATATGAATTTCCCAAATTTTGTTATAAAAGAAGTTTTCTCTCGATCAGTTCTTTTAGTTGAATACACCAAAATGCTGAATTTATATCTAGAACTGTGAAATATTTACAATTTATGACTTTTTCGATGACATCTGTAATTGTAGAGAATGGGAAACATTCAGGAACTACTAACTTATTTAATCTTCTAAAATCAACACATAAGCGGGATCTTTTCCCATGTTCTTTCTTGAAAGCCAATGTAACTGGGGAAGCAAATGGAGATTCAGATTCTTCAATAATTCCGATGTGTAATAATTTCTTGATTTGAGCTATAATTTCTTCATCGTCCGGGATTGAACATTTATATGATCTACATGCAACATATTCGTTTCTTAGTAGTTTTATTTCCGCTTCTTTTAACCGCACTTTGCCAATATCAAATTTATCTTTGGCAAAAGTGTACCGATATTTCTCAATTAATCGTAAAGTATTTTGTTTCTTTTCTTCACCTTCAATATGTTGTAAATAAAGAGCGTTTATTTTCATATTGTCAATTATAAATACATTTAATTTTATCAACGGATACAATTTCCCCGGGTCCATTAGTTTAAATTCTGGTTCTAAAGATCTATATTCAATAACTCCAAGTCATTAACATGTGCAGCATTAAGTCGTTTTTCATTATCCGATTTCTTGTTACGACAATCAGCTGGTGGATGGTAACGATTTTTTAAACCTAGACTCACACGAATGGTACATGGTTTTTTCTGGTTTTGTTGGTCATTGGTTTTCAATGGATTTGAAACGGGCTTACTATTCAATCTTGGAAGTAACGGTTGCTCTTATTTTTTCTGGAAAATAAATCTTCTAGTTTTCGAAGTTTAGTGAATAGCTTGTCCAGTGTGGTTATCTGTTCTCTATCAAGTTTATCTTTGGCTTCATTTGGCAAACCGAAAACTATCTGATTGATTATGGATAGTTCAGTTCCATGGAGTTCCAATGCTAGGCAAAACCTCTCTTTTACCAGCGCGTAATCAATCAAAGAACCGCCCAAATATTTGTAATTAAACGTTTTCCTGGCAACAGACCAACCTTTATCAGCGAAAACATTTAAAAACGAATTTTTCCATATCTCCCATGATATGGCGGAGAATGTAAAAACAAAAGCTAGAACTGATGAAATACTTGGTGATTTAATTCTTTATTATCGCAGTTCAATTTTAATATTATATACAAAAAAGGCAAAGAAAATGTCCTTGCTGATTTATTGTTGAGAAACCCTGTTCTTGAATACTTCGAGACTAAAGACGCGATCCAGGTTGTGAATTTAATAGATTTACCAACGATATTAAAAGACTAAGAGGAACACCTTTCTGATTTAAAGTCAGTTAAAGTTAAAGTTAGCTCTAGCCTGGAGGAGGGATGTATTCTTCTAATGGTAATTCTTGGAAACACACATTCCCTTCATCGAAATATTCTTTGTGAATGTCATTGTCGATTTTAATAGCTACAGTTCTGTAACCATTGACAATTTTATCAAAGCTGTTGCATTACCAATAATTTTTTTACTTGATAAAACTGTGTAAAAGTTTAAGTTTCTTAATTCAGCTGGTAATAAATACCAAATATTTTTATCGGTAGAAATACGTTGGATCACAAACTTATCCTCCTCTTTCTTCACAATTTTGACAAATAGATGAGCCATCTCCTTACTTCTTGAAGCTTGTAATTTAATATCTAATGTGTTTTACTAACGTGATTTTATTCTCTGTATAAAATAAACAATATAAAATAAAATAAACGTTAATTTTTCAACGTAGTAAGTGAAAGAGTTATTAACAACTAACACAATAAATGTCTCTTCTCAACCGACTTCAACAAAGGAGGTTATAATTGCACACTTTAAAATCACGTAGTAGCCCATATACTAGGTGTTAGCCACCATTACATATACAGTAAGATCTCCGTAATCCGGCATGCTCGGGGTTCCGACAATGCCGGATTATTGAGGTATTCCTTTAAAATGGTTTAAACAGGAAATTGTTGAGATAAATTGTTTTATAACGTTTTGTTTATTATTATATTCATTGAAAGATTTGTGCGTGTTAGACTTTTTTTCTCTTTTTAATTCGGTTGATACTGGCAACACTATTTATTGTAACCTACCCCTATGTTGTTTTTACCAAGTTTGTGCCTCATGGTGTTTAGTTAAGTGTTTATAATGTAATGAGTCTTTTTATAATTATATTCAACTTTTGTCGACTCTGCTAGTTTTTATTTAACCCATTTACCTCAATAGGTTATGGGTCTAGCAACTTCTGCGCGTAATTTCGGAGATAAAAGACGGTTCGGTTATTGAAGTGATAGCGTCCCCTTATATTGTTTTCGTAACGAAGTTTTTCGGAAAACGAGATGGATCTAAAGATTAACATTGGTAATCTTGAAGGAAAAAGCAACTGGGCGACGTGGAAATTTAAGATTCTGATACTTCTAAGGAGTTTTCCTAGTGGAGATGAAGTTGTCACAGGAAAGTTAACATGCCCTAAGCCTGTATCTACCGGAGCATCAGAACAGGAGGTAAAAGATTACAATAATAAAAATGAACAGTTTAAAACTGCGGATACCAAGGCCATGCTGGTTTTGACTTCTAATATGACGGAGGAAACATTAACCAAAGTGATGAGATTTTACTCCTCTAGAGAAATCTGGCTTGAGTTACACAGATTGTACGATGGTGTATCCGAAGATAAAACATTTGACTTGTGCATGCAATTCTTTAATTTAAAATATTCGTCTGATGATGATATGGCAAGTCATCTTTCTAAAGTCAAAAATATTTGGAATAATCTCAACATTAAATTAAATACTGAAAGTAAATTGCCAGAGATACTTCTGATTTGTAAAATCCTTGACACCTTGCCGTCAGGATATTTTTCTTTTAGGTCAAGTTGGCAATTAATGCCTAAGTCAGAACGAACTGTTGAAAATTTGACAAGTCAACTGTGTGCTCACGAAAGGGCTCTTGGAGAAATTAATACAAATAGAAATGTCTCTAAGGCTGACGAGGAGGCGCTTGCTCTTTCTAAGAGAGATTTGTCCATTAAAAAAGTTCCTAAAAAGAAATTTACTTGCCATTATTGTAAAAAAGAGGGCCACTCAATAAAAAGAATTGTATAAAATGGAAAAGAGATGGGCGTCCGCCGAAGCCTGAGGCAACACAAAGTAACACCCTTACTCTCTTTGTTTCTCACATTTTTCACGCTGAAAGTGATGATATAAATTGGTATGTGGATAATGGTGCCACTCATCATATATGCAATAATAAAAAATTATTTAAATGTATTAAAGACTTTGACAGACCACACCAGGTTGTAACAGCCAATGGTCAAAAAGCTGGCGCATTAGGCTTTGGAGATGTGGAATTACATACATCTGTGGGTAAAGTTATTACGTTGCGGGATGTATGGTTAGTGCCTTCCATTCACAAAAATTTGTTTTCAGTTTTGGCAGCCCACGATAGATGTCCTCAGAGTAAATTTACTTCATCAGCAGGAACGTGCAAATTTATTGTCAAAAATGAAGTCTTTATGACTGGACAACGGAACATTAATGACGGTTTATATAAACTTAATTTACATAATTTCTTACTCTCAACTAATAATGTTGTAGCTAGTGATCACGAGGGACTCATGCAACTCTATCATGAAAGACTTGCACATCAAGATAAGAGACATACAAAAGAAGTGATTAAGAAAGAATTAGGTATTGAATTAAAAACTGACCCTAGCATTTGTGAAGGATGTGTCTATGGTAAGGCCCATAAATTAAAACATGGAACTCGAAAGAGGGCAACGGTACCAGGAGAGGTCATACATGCTGACGTGTTTGGACCTTTCGAAAAGTCTTTTTCTGGGTACAAATATTATGTTCTCTTCAAAGACGATTTTTCCCGATTCCGACATATTTTCTTCCTAAAAGAGAAATCTGATGTTTTTAATAAATTTTTAATTTTTCTTAAAGAGTGCCAAAAAGCTGGACACACTGTCAAAGCGCTCCAAAGTGACAATGGAGGAGAATTTGATTGTCTCAAAATGAAGGAGGTTCTGAGAAGTAACAGTATTGAACACTTGTTAATTATGCCCTACTCCAGCGAAATTAACGGTTTTATTGAGCGGGATAACCGTACAGTCGTAGAGGCAGCCAGGGCTATCTTACATTCCCACGGTAATTTACCACAATCACTATGGGCTGAATTAATTAATTCTGTTGTACATATTTTAAACAGAACTTCTAAGTCTGGCGTTCCTGGAAAGTCTCCTTTTGAACTGTGGACAGGTAAGAAACCTAGCATAAGACATTTAAAAATTATTGGTTGTGAATGTTATGTTCACATTCCCAAGCAGTTCAGGAAAAAGATGGACAAAAAGGCAACAAAAGGAACATTAGTCGGTTACGACTTTGGAGGCTTTCGAGTATGGACTGGAGGAAAAACAATCATAAGGTCAAGAAATGTAACGTTCAATGAAAAGCCACTAATTCCGTCAATGACAATTCGTCTTCGAGATGATGAAGAAAAGAAGACTGAAGAAGATGATGAAAGCAAGAAAGAAGAGAGGTCTACCGAAGAGGAATAACAATCAGAGAGTGAAGAAGAAGATGCCATTCGATTCCCAGATGGAGACTATTTTAGTTCAGAAAAAGAAAAAGAACAACCGAATCTTGGACTTAGAGATCGGAGCAAAATCCAACCACCCCAGCGGTTCAATGATTTTGTCACCACCTTAATTATGGCTGATCAGGAAACCCCCGAAACTTATGAAGAAGCGATCAAGCTTGCAAAGAATCCGGAGTTTCACCGTCGGACGAAGCACATTCGTATCCGACACTTCTTCGTGCGGGAAGTCTTGCAAGACGGACAACTTGAAATCAAGTCAATCGCAACCCAGGACCAACTGGCGGATTTCCTAACGAAGCCTCTTCATGGACCACGACTGAAAACATTATTGGAAAAGGTTGGACTAAAATGAAATACTTAATTCAAAATCTTTTCAATGAGGGGGAGTGTTGAGATAAATTGTTTTATAACGTTTTGTTTATTATTATATTCATTGAAAGATTTGTGCGTGTTAGACTTTTTTTCTCTTTTTAATTCGGTTGATACTGGCAACACTGTTTATTGTAACCTACCCCTATGTTGTTTTTACCAAGTTTGTGCCTCATGGTGTTTTGTTAAGTGTTTATAATGTAATGAGTCTTTTTATAATTATATTCAACTTTTGTCGACTCTGCTAGTTTTTATTTAACCCATTTACCTCAATAGAAATAAACTATAAATAAACGCACATACACTATATTTATATATATATATATATATATATATATATATATATATATATATATATATATATATATATATATATATAGTTGTATGTATATTTACATATTATGATTGGGTTGTACAACATTCTTAAATAGTTAAACATTTCACTTGTCTAAGATTACAACCATTAACAAATTATTACATACAAACATTTCAACACAATAAACAAAAATTACAACACATATAACAAAAACAGAACCAAAAGTTATGATTCATCAAAAAAAGATATACAGTACTGTGGAATTCAATCAGATTCACTGCCTGCTGCTGGTCCAGTAGCCCCAGATGATGTTGAGCATTGAAGGAATATCAACCTGCTTTTTTGATTGGTTGCGTTTTTTAAATAAAAATTGTTTAGAATGGTGTGCAGATTCATTACTTCAGTAGCATCACAACGTTTGCACGTTTCAGCAAACTTTACAAATTTATTCAATGCCTCCGAAGCATCAGCCCTTGTGATGTTGGTTGGTGCCGTTGCTTCCTCCCCATCTCTCCCAGTTTCTTGTGAATCCTGTGGGCTTAACACATTTTTTATGATTGCCTCATCACTGAGTTTCTCATCTGTAGGCTCATCTTTATCAATATCGATCCATTCGTATAGTTCTTCTTCTGGAAGACCGCTCAGTGAATTTTTTGGAACAGAAGAGATGGCATTTACAACCAGTGATTCTCATGAATGATTGTCATCAACATTTTCAACTTCCGAAGACGTTTTTTCAAAATGTTTTGGCCATAGTTTGCGCTATGCCAAGTGCAATGTTGAGCGATAGATTTTTACACACTTTTTTAGACGATGTGGAGCCAACAGATAGCCTAAATCACTCAATAATTACAAAAACTCTAATTTTTATTTTTCAAGATGATGGATGCCGGACTATCGGGTCTGCCGGACTATAGAGAGCCGGATTATCGAGGTATATATATAAACTTAGGTATAAATATATGTATATATATATATATATATATATATATATATATATATATATATATATATATATATATATAAACCCAGTCCCCCCCCCCTGATAGTAATCCTGGTTGCGCCAATGGGTTGAAGAGGAAAAAGACGCCTTCTATTCTGACATTGAAAGGAATATAGACAGTTTTCCGAATGCTGATGTAAAAATCATCATTGGTGATTTTAATGCAAAAATGGGAAAGGAGAGACAATATGTACCCACCATTGGTATGAGGCAAGGAGGTTTTGTTGCATCGAGAGGAATGGTGGTATGTAGCACTATGTTTCCCCACAAAAAAGTGCATCTTGCAACATGGAGTGCATCCGATGATGGAGTGACCAATAATCAAATTTACCAAATCTTGGTCTCATGCTCAAAGCTCAAGGCATAAATCAAGCCTTCTTACGGATGCATAGCGAGGGGCTAACGTGGGCTCTGACCACTAACTTATTCCTTTCCCTGGTAAGAAACATAAAGGGAGCACCGCGAAATAGATATAATGTGGAAAAGCTAAAGAACTTCTTAAGAAAAATCAAAAAAGCAGTTAATAAAAATCACTGTCATATAACCTTTTACTATAAACATATTTTTAATTATGGTAATCTAAAATCTCCATGGTAACTAAATCCATGTAAAATGATTTACACATAATAAACAAATAATTAGCAATAAAATAATGTTGCAACTATAAATTAAGATATAAGCTATCCTATTTTTCAAGTTGGATCTAACTGCACACGGTGTTAAATAATTAAAATCGGTTCAGAAGTTTAGGAGTCCATAGTGGACAAACAATGTGACACGTTATTTATATATATTAAGATTATATAGAGGAAGATATTTTTTCGATATGTTCTAGTTAAACTACAACCAGGACTGGGTGACGTTCGAGACTATATAAATGAAAATCATAGTTATCGCTCCACTATTTATTTGATCTTATAATTTTACGATACGGCCGTCCTTGGTTGTGCCAGTGCTTCAACCGATGGGATGAATACTCAAAAGGCTAAGATTCTGAAATCTTCCGTTTTTTAGTAGGATACACATTCTCGGGCTCATTGCTTTGAAATCGATTACTAGCTGAGCTGAGTCATCCCTCTTCCTACCACGAAGCCAGTTCCAAACTGGTGGAGCCGGTCATCACAACTGTAGTAGATTATGTGATTTTTCTTATTAAGAATCCCTTGGTCCGTCCATCTCACTTCTTGGAGATCAGCAATGTCGATCTTGTAAGATCTCAGTTGTGTCAGGAGTTATTGTAAAGCTTCCTGTCTGTGAAGGGATAAAACTGAATGTAGCGTGATGTATTTAGAGTAGCTGTGTGCTGTTCCCTCAACCTGGAGGGCCAGTTGCTGCCTGCGGGGGGGCGATGACCGGGCGATGGTGCCGCCACCTCCCTATGCCACAGCCTGTTTTATTCCTATTGGAAATCACTTTTAACAACATTCAATATGAATGTTAATGTTCTTAAAAATAAAAAATACATTACAGCCTTGATCAAGAGTATTACGCTCTCACGATTTTTTCTAACAATATTACCTAACAGCCAAGGATTGAGAAATAACCCATTAAAAGGATCTATAATGGCAATTAATAGATTATATAGATAGAATAATCTATTTAATCAATTAATTTAACAGGTGAATCGGTCAGCGGATAATTGATGAGCAGGAGATAATGGGGAAAATGACATATGGTAAATGAAATGAAGGAGGTAACAACATCATGAATTTTGCATTCACCCATAAACTGAAAATAGGGAACTCATTTTTTGACAGGAAATAAAAGAATAAATGGACATGGAAATCTCCCAAAAAAGACAAATTCAAAAAAGACTGTATATTAGTGAACCGTTTAGAACACCTGAAAACAGTCGATGTGATCCAGGACCTAAATTATAATACTGACCATAGATTAGTAAGGGCAGTAGTATTTACTAGTCAATTACTAGTCTTGAAAAGGAATTTTTCTAAAATTGAAGAAAAGGGTTTTCCACAAATGCTGCAGGATAAATGATAAATACACTACAGGAAAGCTATAAACAGGCAAGTTCTTTAACAGGCAATACAAAAAATGATAAATTATCACAGGAGACTAAACAACTTTTGAGGAGGAGACGGGTAGTAAAAAGGAAAGAAAATACAACTTCTCTAGAAGGAATTGAGTGTCTGCGCATGCGCCAACTGTGAAAGTAATAGTTCATATCGCTCTCTGATAATTATCTTTTTTGTTAGTTTTCCATTAAGAAACATTTACAAGAATAGTTATTAATAGCTGTGGTGAACATTGACTAAATAAAACAGTGAGTACAGCCATTAAACATTAAAATAGTGAATATGTAAATTAGCATGTGCTGTATGGGCAGGTAGAGGAGTGAGGGACAGGATTACGAGATAAGAGCCACCTTGACATTAGCCAGTGGCTATCTGCCTTCCGTACGGAGAGGTTCCGTACTGCCCCTTTAACTTTACACTTTCGCAGAGTATGCTAACTTTATTTTTTTTAATTATTTTTCTTTATTCGTCTTTTTTTTTCTTTCTTTATTTTTCTTTTCTTTTCCCCTATACTTCAATGATATCCGATGAGATATTTCCACATAGTGATGTCGTCTAAAACCAATAATTCTAAAAGAAGCCGTTCTCTTGAAACTGTATGTTTGAGCCCAGCTAATCAGCGTCCGCGTCGATCAAAGGTTAAAACTCCACCAATCAACGAAGCAATGCCTGGGACTTCAGCTCAAGGAGTAAACGAAGAATCACCCTTTTTTACTGCAAATCCTTTCCAGTTACTTAGTAACACACCCAATGAAAGTATGGAATCGACATCTGTTTCACAGCCTCCTAAACCTCCACCTATTTTCATTCGCAACATAGAAAATTTCGGCCTAATGTGTTGCCAATTAAACAAGATAGTCGGCTTAGGAAAATACTCATGCGTCAGCCGTACAAATCACACAAAAATCACGCCATATTCTTCCGATACGTACCGTTGTCAAATATCTGACCGACACCAAGGCCGATTTCCATACATATCAGATCAACGAAGAAAGGTCCCTTAGGGTGGTAGTTAGAAATCTATGAAAAGGCTTACGACCCCATTCAAAAATATTAGGTCTCCAAATAAAAAGAAATTTAAAAAATGTTAGAGATCACTAATAAAACCATAAACGAGCTCAAAAAAAACAACTAGATGAAAGAACTGCACAGCTTCGAAATACAGCTGATTCATTAAGCTTCACTGAAAATTCACTTTCTACCAAAAAAAAAAAAAAGTACTGGTTGAAAAGAAAAAACAAATTTAAAACCTACGCCGAAACGTTTTGCGGTATAAGAAGAAAAACTGCCTACAAATACAACTGTGTGAAGAAAAACAAAATAAACTAATTAACTGGAGAATAGGAAATTTGCTTTCATTACTTCCAAAACAATACCTTGGAATAAACTTTTTTTCTAGAGTTTCACATTTTTTAGAAGTTGGCTCTCATTACTAATTATTAATCAGATCGATCAGAATGATATTTTTTGAAGTCCAAGTCCACCATTTTTTTTTTAAATATCAATGTATAATGCACATAAAAATAAAATAAGATCGAAAAGTCATAAATTAGTAGTTTTTTTTTTTTGGTAATATTTTGTTGTATTTTCGTTCCTAAACTACCTACCTATGCATGAATGTGATAAATTTCTGAACAATTAGATGGAATCTAAAAAAATTGGTAAGAGTTAAAGCCTAAATATTAAATGATAAAGTTGTAAATAAACCTGAGGTGGTGGGGGTGGGGGGGAGAGCCGGCCGAACTGGAGCCAGGGGGACCTTACCGCATTTGTGCCTCTGCTCTTCTACTATATTCTGTATTCTGTGGTCATCATTTACCATTCCCTTTCTCACTACGTATTCCCCTAGCCGGCAAATGAATACCTGTAACCCACAGCAGTTGCTATCAAAACCTTCACCTTTCCCTTCACTATTGCAGCGGCCTATGGCCCCTCAAATAAACCAATTTCCACATTCCAGTTCCAATCATTTTTTAGTTCCTTAGGTCATCGGTTTCTCCTTCAATGCTAAGCACCAGCAATGGGGTTCAAGAACCACCAACTCCCATGGGCGAGCATTGCAGTCTGCACTTAATTCCCGAAGGTCCTTTATTTCTCCCGGCACTCCTACCTATTGGCCCTCAGATCCTAGCCGAAACCCCGACCTTCTTGACTTCTTCATTCATTCAGGCTTATAGCCCAGTCAATGAAAGCAAGAAATTAGCCTTCGTCGCAACTAATTAGAGGAAAGCTGAATTTTTGCAGGGTGTTAGTACATAAAGTATGCACTAAGAACACACAAAGTCCCGACCCCCACCCCTCTTGCTTCCCCCACTCCTTTAGCAACATGACAAGTACAGAACTCTGGTTATATGCCGACAGCTCGAAATCTAATCATGCTATCGGGGCGTTCTTTTTATATTTTACTCCTAATAATATTACAAACAAATTATGTTATATACGCTTTTTATGAAGATAGCTTAGTTTCGCCGTAATACTTAATCATATACAGAAAACTGCCACTAGAAAAAACAAAAAGTAACTTCAACAAATTATAGATTTTTATAATAACGTTTTGGGAAAAAAAGTGCCAACAAAACTTATAGATAATATAATTAGCTTTAAAATGATGTGTCTCATTACGCATAAAAATAAAACGATGGCTTCATAGAGAGCCTTGAAAGAGTAGTGGACACCGCTCCGCCGGTCCTAGCAGGGCTGAGGTGCAAAAAAGCATATTCTGCTGTTCTTGATCATGGATAGTCATTTAGTTGAAATGCAGCAACAATTTAATAACGTTTATTTTTAGATTATTACTTCCAAAGTGCATTTTTTGTGCTATAATAGTCTATAGTTTATTTGTATCACTTATATAGTACAAAATTTAGCATCGAAGATTCAATTCCAAAAATCAAAAGATCTTTCTGCTGGATATTGTTAAATTTACTATAATAACTTAAATATTAAATTTTGATCTAGTCCCGTAAAACACCCACGGCAGAATATTGAGAAACCCTTACTGTTGTGAAAACTCTTATTTTTCGGCACATTTATTAAAATAACTCCAGAACTATTTCTCCAATTCAAAATATATTTTTTTCGTCTAAAAGGTGGTTAAATTTACTATAAGACCGTTTATATTATGTTTCCCAAAACTTAATGATAAATATCTATAATTTGTTGAAGTTACTTTTTGTTTTTTCTAGTGGCAGTTTTCTGTATATGATTAAGTATTACGGCGAAACTAAGCTATCTACATAAAAAGTGTATATAACATAATTTGTTTGTAATAATATTAGGAGTAAAATAAAAAAAAGAACATTCCGATAGCATAATTAGGTTTCGAGCTTTCGGCATATAACCAAAATTCTGTACTTGTAATGTTGCTGAAGGAGTTGGGGGGAAAGCAAGAGGGGTGGGGGTCGGGACTTTGTGTTTTCTTAGTGCATACTTTATGTACTAACACCCTGCAAAAATTCAGCTTTCCCCTAATTAGTTGCGACACGAAACCTTTATTGACTGGGCTGTTAGGACCTCTTCATTACTCCATAGAACACCTGGATGAACTTTCCTCCGATCACAGTCCTTTAATTCTAACTCTTTCCGTCACTCCAATCCTAAAACCTCCTCCTCCCTCATTTTTAAGAAGGCCAGTAGACTGGAACGTTTTCCGAGAAATGATAACCGACACTATTGACCTTAGAGTATCCCTAAAAACCTCCCAGGACCTTCACATTGCTACTAATTCCCTCACAACCATGATCCAGCAAGCAGTCTGGGCTGCAACCTTACCTCGTTTACCTCCCAAAGTTCAAAAAAAAATCCTTTACCCCAAGATCTACTAGACCTTATTAAATCTAAACGCCATGTCAGAGCTATTTGGCAAATAACCAGGCATCCAGATAATCGGAAATCCTCTAACTACCTTATTAAACTCCTTTTAAAAAAAAATGGCTACCTTTAGATCCAGATCCTATAATTCCTATCTTTCTTCACTCTCTTCTTCAGATATCTCCCTCTCTCTGAACCACCACTAAAAAAATCCTAAAATATCAACCCACCACCCATCCCCTCCGGCGTGAATATGGTTCATGGGCGGCGTCTGACGAGAACAGATCTGAAGAATTTGCCCAGCAACTTTCCAGCATATTTGTCCCTCATCCTGAATCTAACCTACAACGTACAACAACGGTCCATGAATTCCTTGATTCACCTATTCCTCTCTCCTTACCTCCTAAAGCAATAAACCCCTCTTAGGTCAATGCCTTTAAAAAAAAATTAAAACCCCGAAAATCCCCTGGATACGATCTCCTTAACTCACAGATCCTCAGGCAACTTCCTCATAAAGCAGTCTTATTCATTACCTACCTATACAATTGCATCCTCCAGACAACCTATTTCCCTTTGCTATGGAAACAATCCATTATTATCCTTTTCCTGAAACCGGGCAAACCACCTAACAACCCTTCATGATATAGACCAATTAGCCGTCTTCCTATCCTTTCATAAATTTTTGAAAAGCTCCTTCTTAAACGAATCGCCCTCCTACCCATCCTTGAATCGCAAAATATCCCCTCCCACCAGTTTGGATTCAGCTCTAGCCATCCCACTGTTCAACAACAAGGCCTGAGAGTTGTTGACCGCATATCCTCAGCACTTGAAAGCAAACAATACTGCTCCGGCGCATTTCTGGACATAGCACAAACATTTAACCGGGTATGGCATGCCGGTTTGGTTTGCTTTTCAAGCTCAAAGCCCATTTAGCGCAATCACTATACCTAGTTCTTCGATCCTACCTTTCTAACCGTTCCTTTCGAGTTCGCTGCGGAATGGAATACACTAATTGCTACTCAATAGAGGCAGGTGTTCCACAAGGTAGCGTTCTTGGTCTAGTTCTCTATATCCTCTATGCCGCAGAAATTCTTACCACTCCTGATACTTCCCTTGCAACATTTGCTGATATGACAGTGTTACCCTTTCATCCCATTCAGATCCTTCAATAGCTTCCTATTATCTCCAAAACCACTTATCCTTGATCGAAGACTGGTGCGATGATTGGCGGGTCAAAGTAGATGAATCTAAATGCACCAACGTAACCTTTACCCTCCGACGAAAATCCTGTTCTCCTATCTATTTCAATGGCATTCCACTACCTAAAGCTCGCGCAGTACGGTATCTTGGTTTCCACTTAGACAAAAGATTTATATGGAACCCACATACTCGACTCAAAAAGCAAGAACTCAACAGACGCTTCAGCCAACTGTATAGATTACTGAATAGGACATCTCATATTTCCGTTGTGAACAAACTTCTAATATACAAAGCCATTATCAAACCTATTTGGACTTATGAATTTGAACTGTGGGGTACAGCTACAAAGTCAAATATTTAACGCATTCAATCCTTTCAATCCAAAGTCCTCCGAACTATAATGAATGCTCCTTACTATGTATCCAACAAAACCCTACACAATGATCTCAATATAGCATACGTCCTCGACCTCATACCACTTAAATTTTTGATATTCGATCGCAACCTTTCATTCCATCATAACCCTCTGGCTCAATCACTATCCAGTTCAACACATCCTGATAACCCCCCTCGCAAACTAAAACGGCAATGGCCCCGAGATCTTTTGTAAAATTTATTTATGTTGGAGTTCTGGTAATGGCCAACTTCTCTATTCATGCCCTTAGTGACTGTACTATTGCGCTCTCACTCAGACTCCACTGGGTTTTCTTTAAAACCAGTGACGCAGCTGAAAGAGAAGAGCTGGGACCTCTCTGTGCCGGGCCTGTCTCTCCATAAGTGGAGGGACAGGTTAGGTTGGGAGATCCCTAGGATGAGTGTGTAATGTAAATAGAGTATGATTGTAGTTTTAACTTTTAATTTAATTTAGTTTTAATTTTTTCTGTTTTTTATGTTACTATTATTTCTTTTTATATATATATATATTTTGTATTATTCATATATTTCAATCGCATATATATATATATATATATTTTATATTTTATATTATTTATGTTTAGCCTAGTACTACTGTTTATTTTATTTTATTTTTTTTTCAATTATTATTGTTTTATTTTATTTTTGTTCTTTCTTTTATTGTACATAATATGTGAATGTAATCATGATGTCATCTGTATTATTATTGCCCACATTTGTGGTAGATTGTAATAATTACTCAATAACTGTTAAAAAAAGAAAAAAAAAACATGAAATTGAACTGACAGACCTCAACAAACTTATCAGGGAATAGACATATAGGGGCAAAAAGATAGTGTAATACAGGATATCATCCAGACAAGTAGGTCTAGCAAAAAAATTAGGATGGAACTAATACCTAGCAGACAGTGGTTTTATTGTCTTCAAGACAAGGCAGGGAAAGAAGAAACTAAAAGAAAGGATATTATTTACATAGCAACAGATTACTTCAGACAGCTATACAATTATGATGATGATTACAGTACAGTACAACACATGTCAGTAGAAGAATAGGCGAAGAATAAAAGAAGAACCAAAACCACAAAACGTGGCAGATGTAAAAAGAATGACATATTTTAAAAACGGTGAAACATTTAATAGTCACAATTATATTTTTACATTTAACAACCCTTACTTGCCAAAAGAAGTAAAAATAGGTTTTTATAATGTTGAAATTAAACAATTCACACCAAATCCCACTCGTTGTTATTCATGTTTAAAATTCGGCCATTTAAAACAGCTTGTAAAAAAGAGGCGCTATGCAGGTTTTGTGGCAAAACTAAACATTAGGGCACGGAATGCAGTGGTTCTGTAAAATGTGTTAATTGTATGGGTCAACATGACTCTTTTTCAAAAGTATGTCCTATTTTTATAAAAGAAAAAGAAATTAAAAGTATTCAAGAATCAGAAAAAATTACTTATTTTGCAGCAAAAAAGAAATACGAGACATTACACCCGATTTCAGTAAATATTTCATTTTCTAATGTTTTAAAAAATAATAAAAAAAGTGTTAGTGTCCAAACTGAAGATATTAATATTAAGCAAACTGTTTTTAAGCAGCCCATAGGTGTTATTAAATGCGCCCCGGTCAGCGTCCCAGTCGAAAGTAAATTGACCGAAACCCCCACTCCTTCCCTCTCTCCTTCCCCTGCTCCCTCCACATCCTCCACAGCATCCTCATCTTTTCCAGCCTTTTCCTCTCCCGCCTCCTTATCCTCAACCTCATCTGCTCAACCCCCCCCCCCCCAGATGAGGTGGTCCCCATATCCCAAACCCTTAACGATCCTCCCTCTATTGAGACTATCATTGCCTCTGATTTTACACTAAATCAACATGGCGAATGGACAGAAGTTAAACAAAGACGAACTAGAACTAAAACTAGAAGCACTTCAAAGAGTAAAGAAAAAATGGAAATTAATTAATGTATTTATCATCATATATTTTAATTAATATTTACCACTATAGTTTTAGTTTTTTTTATATTTTGTCTATTACTCTGAAAGTCGTGTCTGAGATATTAACTATTATTACTCCCTTGCAAGCTATTGTTGCCAAACTCTACCTAAATTTCCCGGTATATCTATTAAATTTATATTTACCACCCGAAAATTTTGTTGAAACTGATCTCATCAATCTTCTCAATAACCTGCCATCTCCTTATATCGTTAAGAGCGACGTTAATGGCCATCACACTTCCTGGGGCTCTTCCACTAATTCTACAAGAGGAACTGCTATTAGAAAACTGATTGACAATACTAATTCTATTCTTCTTAATACAGGACAGCCAACATACTTGAGCCCAGCCTATCACTCATTCACCTGCATAGATCTGACTTGGTGTACTAACGAACGAACGAAAACAATAAAAGTAATAAAATAAAATGTTGCATTCACAGAATTATTAAGTAGAATACAGAGCGGTTAAGTGAGCAGCGATTGCAAACTGATTGCTATGAAAAATTATTTTATATTTAATAAATTTGCCAGTGACCTTGAAGGTACAAGCAGTAAGTCAATAAATATTTGATAAAGCTAGAAATATACTTGTTGTTTATTTTCATTAATATTTATTTTCCAACTTGTTACTAAAGGATTCTGGTGTGTGGAGATGAAACACAAAAGCCAATGCCTCTTCTCGTCTGGAATTTATCATCACGAAAATTGCTGTATGACTTGAGAATACCACAACATGACTTCCTAACAAATTTGTCTGCTATTACTCACAATGGCAGTTATGTTTCTGTTGTTGCAAAGGTATTATTTGTTAATTATTATTGTTTTACTATTGGTACTATTATAATTTCCTTACCCAACTCCTTAAAAAACATTTTTAGAGCTTGGCTACCTCCTTATTTTTTTATTTATTTTTTTTTTGTATGCTGAATACTTGAGTATTACAAAAAAAAAAAATCTAATAAAGGCCTACAAAATGATAATTTTTCACTTCTTTTCACTTTCAAAAGAAGTGGACAATTGATCACCAGCCAATGCTGGGATTGACAATTGATATGAGAATATCAATATGCTCTATATAAAAAATACATCTTGTAAATGTGAATTTAATGTCAATAACAATATTTTGATTGCTTGTAGAGATCATTGGTTGCACTTCAATAAAATTTCTATATTAGTAGGTCCCGAGACCATATTCTTTTCAGATACCTCAGAGGGTTATTTGATTTGACAAAAAAACATAATAACATGGAAAACAAGTAGTAGCAACTTTAACGAATTTTATTTTTGTATAATTGTTTAATTTTAGTTTTTCGAGGTGGCAAAGTTGAAATTCAGATTCAGCACCCCAAAAACTTAAAAACCTATTTAAAAATTGTTTAATATTTTATCCTGGATTCACCTGTTTTTTCCCTTACAATAAGCCTACATCGTATAGACTGATAAACCTCTTTCCGATCATTTTTACAATTTTGGAAAAACTTTACTTGTACATCCTAACCATCCTGGAATCCCCAAAAAATGTCTGACGTCAATTTGGATTCCACTCTAGCCATTGCACTGTTCAACAATAGAGTTTTTGATCCACTTCACTTATCAGCAAACAATATTGCTCTGTCATATTTCTGAAAATGGCACAACCTTTTGGATATGTATGACTGCAGGGCTTGTTTTTCAAACTCAGGATCCATTTTCCTCAATCCCTATACCTATTCTTACCTATCTAATTGTTCCTTCCAAGTTCACTGGTGTACTGAGTTCTTCCATTGTTATCCAATTGAAACTGGACTCTCACAAGGTTGTTTTGTTCATTTTTTTACAAACAGCAAATTTGTCATTCACTCCAACCTACAAGTTCACTTATTCCAGGTTGAAGTTTGATTCAACAAAAAGTGGATTAAAGTCAATGAATCTGAATGCATGTATGTAATTTATATCCTCCTCTGCAAATCCTGACTTCCTGGCTGTTTCATGATATCTTTCTATGAACTTGGACTTTGATAAAACTTACTTAATTTTCATAACATCAATCTCTATCCAGTTTTAATCGACCCCATAACCCTCCTATTAGGTTGAAATGGCATGGCGGTGGCCCTGAGACCTTTTATAATATAGATTTATGGTTTGAATCCTGGTAATGACTCCCTGTGTCTGTGGCTATAGCACTCTTTGAATCTGGCCTTCACTCTTAATAAGTGGGGAGACTTGATTTGGGTTTCCTTAGGCTATCTTTATTTTATGTGTAGTATCTTTATCTTAATTTTCGTATTTTTTTTTTTTTTTTATAATGGTTATCGTTATTAGTTTTAGTTTTATACATCTACTATTATTATTATTTTCCTGTATATAAACTATTATAATTTTAATTTGTATTATTAGTTTTTAGTCTTCCAGATTTTTTTTTTTCTGTGATCTTTTATAAATTATATGAATCATACATACATCATTATCTTTATTGCCTATCGATGTTAGTTGTTTGTACAGTTTGTTACTATTGTAGTTGTTAGTTCAATAAAATATCAGTGGTATTCAATTCTTCATAATCATAAATTATCATTAATGATCATAAATGCTATACAAACAATCAATAATAGGAAGTATTTAGGAACAATCATAAATATTTGAATATATCTTTTGTCCTCGACCTCATATTTTCAAAATTTCATCAAAACCTTAATCTGTTTTATTTTTTGTATCTTATGTAATAAGAGGTTGTTTTTTTATTTTCTTTTGTATATTGTTTGAATTGATTCATTCTTATCCATATTACTTGTTGCTCTTAAATGGGGAACTTTGTAATATATACTCAATAAATCAGATTTCATTAAAAAAAAAAAAAAATATTAATAATAATAATGAAAGGATATTATATATTTATCTAATGGTAAGGGAATATCTACCTTGGCATTTTGTATTTATATGTTAAGGCACTGTGTGTGTGACAATTCAGACCATTATATAGTCTTTGTTGTTTATAAATATTTATGGTTGCACTGAAATTAATTTTGGTGTATTCCTTTTTCTGGAGATTAGAGTTCATGTGTAGAACTACATCATTATGCAACAAACCACCAGTACCCACTGTATCATGTTGCACTTGATAGTAACCTTGCCTGGATTATCTACTGATTCTCTTGTTTAAAAGTTGTGTTATTAGTTTTTTTCGTTTTGTCCATTTTTGTATATCCTGCTTCTGTAAATTATAAGTTAGTCTTCACCACAAAGAGCACGTTTTTCAGGTGATTTTTTTTCCTTTTTTTTTTTTTTTTTTTTTTTTTTTTTGATTTATTGCATGTTCCTGTGTTCGAGGGTTGCATATTTTACCCACCTTGGTATTTCTCAAATTATGAAACATTGTGCTCCACTTTAATTATGGTTCAAAGAGCATGTGCAACTAGGACTATTACCTTGAATAAACAGCTTGTGACTTGAAAAATTTCATTGTTACTTCAAGCATGTTTTAGATCTACAAGAACAGAGTGACCTGGAAACTTTTCATTTGGCTCACATTGTGACCAATACATTCTATCTCTAAGGTTCTCTAGATGGCCTTCTTTGGGGACAACTTTTCTTGTCATCTTTCTTCTTGTAATTGGTAATAATAAAATATTTGTAAGTAATACATAATATTTGTAAGTTAAATGATAAACCCGCAAATTATTCTTAAAGAGTGGATCTCCTAGTGATTCGGAACAACTTAATGAAAGTATATTAGTGGTATCATAGCAGTTACCAGATAATTTGAAAAAAACAGAGAAATTCCACTGAAAGATAAAGTATTCAGGAGAAAAGAATAAAAGCAGAAACCCGAAACCCATCTGATTTGCTTAAACCCCAGATTATATTGATTGATTTATTTTTATTGCTTTATAAATACAATTTTTAGAGCAATGAGTTGAGAGCTGTTATTTAGAACATAAATAATATAAACAATTTAGAATTATTTTAACAAAAATAAAATAAAATAAGAAAATTATTTACAAACTAAACAAGAGATATTAACCCAAAATTTGATCTAACTATACACATGATAAATTAATGCATAAGCATACATAAAAATGAAAAAACAAATGGCAAACTTTTAATACAAAAACAAAAAGTAAATGGAAAACTAGTAATAAGTTAAAGCAAACTATTTCTTAATTTCAGACAATATTTCATATAAAAAAATAAATTATTTAAATGCTTTTCATTATCTATTGTCAGCCATGAACATAACCAAAAGTCATCATCTTCTGCGGAAGGAATTCTTCTAAAAAACCTTTTCCTGTATATTTCATAAACTGAACAATTCATTATTAAATGGTGAAGAGAATCTGGTCCTGAGTTACACATCGGGCAGGGATTTTCTGTATTAAAACTGTAGCTTTTTCTATTGTAATATATTTTGGAGACCCTGGAGCTAGCTAAACGGAGTTGTGCGATAATTCTTAGTTTCTGGATGTCTGAATCCATGACCAAATACTTTTCACCACCTCCAAGAGAGCTAAGGTGTCTGTAATGGGTGTTGTAGTGAGAGTTGACTGCATGTTCAATGTCCACAGACAAATAATGACTCTCAAATGCCATGTTCAGGCTTGAGATATTTTCTTTAACAACATTCGCATCCTGTTTATTCCATATGTCAATTGCGCCGATTCTTTCCAATTGTAGCATTAATTGTTCTGCCCAATTAAAGGGCACGGAAGGATTTCCAATCAATTCGACAAGCCTGCCGTAACAAATCCTTGGAAATTCATCAGTTGCCATATTTAAAATTTTGATCCACCATGTTAGCATCCTTGCAAAAACTTTTACCTGGGTGTGTTTTGTACCTGTTTCCAGCCTGACATAGGAATTTGGGGTGTTTTTTTGAAGATGTAAAATACCCTTCAGGAATGATAATTGTGATCTTTCAATTATGTCCGGGTAAGCCATGCCCCACACTTCTGACATGTACAATAAAACACTAACCCCAGATTATATTTATGAAATAATTATCAACAGCCAGAAATAAAAAAATAAAAATAACCCCCAAATCTTTATAATCACAAATATAAAATATTTTGTTAATAGTTTTTAACTATATGAAATTTGTGGTTGTTAAATTTTGGGGATGACATTTTAAGGAGATTTCGTCCCAGTCCAAAGGTCTGTTTTCAATATTTAATTAACCTGCTTAAGAATGCAACCCAAGAATATCGCTCACCTGATTTTATGTGAACTACAGCCCATAATATTAGCTATACTGTTATTTCCTCAGTTGTTGTTTAGAATTCGGCTAGGACGGTCGCAGAGTATTACCTTCTACAGCAGATAAGAATTATTTCTTTTCTTTTATAAATTTACTTTTCTTCATTTCTATATTATTTACTTTCTTATGTATAATGTTTTATTATTATTATATATATTTTTTTTTTATACTAGAAGTGAACAATTTTATTTTTGTATAAGGTATCTTTAATTTTATTTAGGCTTTTTTGTTCTTTTTTTTTTTTTTTTTTTTTTTTTTCATTTTTGTTATTAAAACAATTTATTTTTATTTATTTTTTTTTTCGCTATTGAGGAGCGTTTAAGTTAAATTATGGGAGAGCCTCCTGATCCTCCCGATTTATCCAGTCCAAATACAAAAAAAAGAAAGTGGGCTCGAGGCTGAATTAAATTTCCCCCTGACAAAATCTTTCCCCAAAATGTAGAAAAATACTTTCCTACATATTTAATAGCGAAACGTACAGATGATGAAGATTTCAGAAAAACATCACCCATCTTTATTCAGAAAGTGATTTTTAATCCGGTAGGAGATGTCAAAAATGTTAAAAAATTGAGAGATGGGTCTGTTTTAATTTAAACTTTTAATAATAACCAATCAAACAAGCTCTTATCTTGTAAAGACTTCGGGGGTCAATATCCAGTAGAGATAACGCCACACAACACATTAAATTACAGTAAAGGCGTAATACGGTGTTATGGTTTTCAATATATGGAAATTGAGGAAATTAAAAAAAGAACTAACCCCAATTATTAAAGATATAGTTCGAATTAAATCAAAAGGTAAGGGAAATGAAATATTAACCCATAATTATATTGTTACCTTTCCCACCTCTAAACCACCCGAAACTTTAAACATAGGATATGAAACGGTTCGAGTTCAGCCCTACATTCCGAATCCCTTAAGATGCTTTAACTGGGTTTTTCTCATCCTACAATTCACTGCAAAAAAGAGTCAGTATGCGTACAATGTGCTCAGCCACGACATGGTAAAAATATAAAATGGAATCAGCCAGCCAAATGTATAAACTGTAATGGTGCCCATAATGCGCTTGACCGTTCCTGCCCTGTTTTTGTCGTACAAAAGGAAATCAAGGCTATTCTAGTGAATAACAAAGTATCACTGAACGATGCCAAAAGAATTTATAAAGAAAAAAAACCAGTTCATTTTAATGTAACATTTGCAAAAATTACAAAAAATAGAGAAAAAGAAGCTCTGCCGAAGTGCCCATACTGCAATAATATACTGACAGTAACAAATATTTCAAGAATGCCCTTTTTTCTCGTCGCGCCTCAATAGCTTGGGACTGAATACCGATCTTCCAACAGTCTTGGGAGATGACAGTGAAACAACAAAATTAGTGTTCAAATTGTGTGTCTAGCGGTGTGTCTAGAACTAGGGAAGACTATTACAAGACCAAATCCTCAGAAAAATAGCAGGCGTGTGGTGGCACATAATAGAGCCTAAGAAGCAGTGAATAGAACGAATCAAAAGTCTTGGGAAACGTTTGGAGAAAAATTGGACAATTACCACTGAAAGAGTATTAACCTTTTTCGGAAGAAAAACTCTTAGGTGGGACCAGAAGAAGTATTTTGATTTTTCCATTTGGCTAAGAATGGCTGAATCATACGTTTCAAACCAACAATGGAATGAATCTGACGTAGATAATAGAGAAGAAGGAAATTGAAAGAGCAGTATTATGAATTTAGCCATGGTCACTTTATAAAAAAGGAAAGTGCACCGAAGTGCGCAACATGTAATAACACACACTTAACAATTAGTCACATACTGGAGGACTGCCCCCTATGGGATAGTTATTTAAAGGAAGCGCAATTGCAAAGATACCTCCCAACTATTCTTGACGATAATGAAAAAAATATAGACAAAATCATCCGATTTCTCAAAATATATAATCTTTTTAATAAAAAAAAAAAAAAAAAAAAAAAAAAAGAACGGTGAAAAATATAAAGAAATAATATAGATTGAATGACGGACACTGAAGACCCTTGATGTTGAGAGTCCATAAGCAATTCAACCTAACCTCTAGATTGTTGAAAGGGAGAGCCCTGGGCTGATACAATGATATAGTAGTAGAATTTGTACAGTACGTTAGCATGGATGTACTGAAGACTCTCCCATTGCTCTTCCACAAAGCCTGGACAAAGATAAAAATGCCAGTAGAATGGAAATATACCATTATGTTTACTATTCATAAGAAAGGCTGCTCTAATTACTCACTAATATGTCTCTTACCATTTGTCTACAAATTGTGCAAAACCATATTGGAAAACTGATTGAGACCCTTAGTAAAATCTGTAATCTGAGAGGAGCAGGCAGATTTTAACCCGTTTAGACTGGGTTTCAGTGGGTGATATACACTGAACCACATTTTCACTCTGAGAAACGTTCTTCGGACGTCCTGGGATTGAGATAGAAATATGTACCTCGCCTTTCTATTCAGTTCCAAGGTATTGAATATGGAAGGCGCTGAGAAAAAAAATGTGCCGGTGAACTTAAAGGTAGCAATCTCGTCCATTTACCAAGACCTGAAAGGAGAGAGAAACACTTTTATTAAGTGGTGCTGTCCATTTTAAATGGGTTGCTAAAATCACAGCATACTCAATCAATCCAAATTTGAAAATATTTAATATTTAATAAAAAAAAAAACCCATAATAGTCATTATTTTAAAAATACTAGATGGATAAGAATTTGAGTATTTTTATAGCCAAGAGAGTGGAACAAGGTGACAGTTTGAGCCCCTTGCTACTTCTATTGTTCATAGTTAAGATAGAAGCTATCTACAAGAGAAGAACAGAGAGGACATTCTTGGGACTAAGATTAATGTGGTGATAGATCTCCATATCTTGGCAAACGACATAGTGATGACCGTTTAAAACTTAATGACTCCGTTTAGGAGCTCCAGTAGGCAGTGACAGTATGATTTGAAGAGCTGCGTAGGAAAGAAATGGCTATAAACACCAGTATGAGTAAGGTCTTACAAGTTGGAAGGCAAGTGGCAGGCGGGGCTTAAAAAAAAGTCGTCTGTTACTCTAACAACTATGGCAAACGAAAGATCACAAGTTCGAACCTGACTGACGTAGGGTGGAATTAGTTATAAAGAATTAATTCTTCATCCTCCCAGTCAGGAAACGGCATGTAGCCTAGACGGCAAGGAAGGGTAGAAAAAAAATGGAAGGCCCGAGGAAGGTGTATATGTTTTCTGCAACAGAGAGGAGTTGGAGAGGGTAACAGATTTTATCTGTCTTGGAACAGCTATCACTGAAGACCGAAAAATGGGTGTGTAGAAAGCGTTGCCTGTAATCGAAGGTTGTAAAACGTGACCTTCAGAAACATTTTCCTGGCGTTATCCGGCCAGGAAGGGGGATGGGCGGAAGGTTTTTCGCTCATATATCGAAAACGGTGTGTCGTACGCAAAACGTGACTATTTACTACATTAAAGTTGATTCAATTATCTATAAATTGTATTCTATACTTTCATATTCCCTACCGTTCCCGAGATATGTCAAGGGTTGATAAATGATAGTCAATGGCTTTGTGCTCATTGTGGAATATTGAATGGGACATGATAAAGGACTCTGTTGAGGAATGAAATGAGAGGTGCGATTGTTTCTTTTAGCTCGGATAGGAAGGATGAAAGGATGTTATTGATATCTGCTGGATTTGTGACAAGATTTGATTCGGGGAGCTGTGATGGAGGATTGTATCTAGGAATGCTAGCTGGGATTTGGACCCAGGTTAGTGCTTAAATTAACAATTATAAGTGAGAAAACTGGTGCACGTGAGGTACAGGCTAACAGTTTCTAACTGGTCGGCACTCCAGGTTGTGCTAAATATTACTTTAGCTACCTACCACTACAGTAACTAGTGGCTCGTGGTGAAGGATCGTGATTCTTAAATCATTTTCCTGAGTTCGCGGCTCCATATTCAGTAATTTTTTTTTTTTTTTTTTTTTTTTTACTTTTATTTTATGTTATTCCCCGCCCCCTAATATTAACATATCTACCACACATTCATATACATATATGCACATAGAATCAGGAATCGGATAAATTGCTACATATTTAATAACTGTAAATTGCAATGGGCTATCCTATGCACCATGTATGTGGTGGTGAATAATTCCCAGGGAGTCCAATATTATATTTTCGGCCATTATCGCTATATCCCTCACCTCCACGCCAAGGTCCTCCAAAAAGCTCCTTGTTTTTTTCCGGGATTACTCCGCGAGACCCAAACCATAATCCTTTCACGAAGAAATCTCTATTTCCGAATGTCTCGCGGAATTTCTCTGAGGAAAGGGATACATTTTTCATAAATATCCATTTTCTCCCTTTCTACTTCACCTGATTGATCGAGGTTATTATTTTCATACCTTACAGTAGCATCCACTATGAGCGCTGTCCGTCCGTTCTTCGGAAACGCGACAATGTCCGCATACCTCGTGGATCCGTTGGTATCGATGCAGTATACCTCGTCAAAGCAGGTAAAGCCTTTATTCTTAAGGAGCCTTATCAATTCATTCTTGACCCTGTGGTGACGGCGTGTGATCAGGAGTGAGTTGTTGGGACATTTTCCCAGCACATGGGCTGGTGTTTCGGACTCTTTGCCGCACTTGCGACAAAGGGACCCAACCTCTCCTATCTGTCCACTGGCACCTGGGACTCCACGCAGGGGTGCATAATTGATGTTGTGTTTTTAGGGGCGTTGGTCCATTCAGACCCCGAAAGTATTTGTTTTTCACAAATATATCGATTAGCTCTCGGCGTCTCCTTAAAATGAGGTACACCAACGCCCTGCCACCTGCAATTGGCCCATTCCTCAAAAGCGCCCTCTCTCGGCGACCGTCGTAGAGCTCTCACGCTTCGGTGGCTCTGATCTACACCCAGTCTCTTAGCACATTCAGTAATCTCTTTTTTATAATGGAATGTGGACTGGAACAGAGCGTCCGGAACATTAGACAGTCGCTGAGCAATGGACCAGTGCTGCAGAGGAGCTTCCCATTGACAGCGGATCAGTCCTAACCCACGGTACCTCCGCGGAGCGTAGAGCATCGCAGTTGAGGAGTTCGAAGGGAGCCCGACAATGGCCTTAATGCTCCTGCGGATCATCACATCTATATTATCCAACAACGCAGGGCTGAGCTTTGTAAGGGGAGCAGTCTGGAGAGGATATGTCAATCCGGGAAACACATATTGTTTGACAATATTGAGCTTTTGTTCCGGTTTAAGTAGGCAAGAGGTTACTAATTTATCTAAATTTTTATTTAGTTTCTCTATTGATTCTTCACTGAACCTTAGCTCTCCCGAGAATGTGCATCCCAAGTATTTAATAGAGCCATCTTCCTTTGCCGTGTGGATGACATCTCCATTCTCAAGAGAGAGCGTCGTTGCTTGCAAAAAAACAAAAAAAAAACAAAAGGAAACAGCTATCACCTCCTAGAACTCGCATTAAAACCACTGCAACCACAAAAATAGACTATTCCCACCAGCAATACATTTTCAAAAAATTGATCAAATTAATTTCAAAAAATTGATCAAAATTAAAGAATAAATTAACTTATAAAATATTTCGGTTCGTTAAATTAAAATTTAACTAAAACTAGTAAATTCTAAGAATGTCTTATTTAGTAAATTTTTATTCCAGTAGAATGTGTCTAGTACGTTTGTGTACGTATCTTCTTAAGGTTAGTTTGTTATAATTTCCTATTGCTTGTATTTTGGGATTCTCTGAGTTAATTGTTGAGTTAAAAAAGGTCTGGGTCTGGGTGTAAATAAACTGTTTAATTGTTTGAAAATTTAGGTCGTGCAACATATCAGTTATTTTTGTGTTCCTTGGGTAGTCGTTAATGATCCTCAAGCATAGGTTTTGGATCCTTTCTATTTTTTTGTAGTTGGAGTCACATGTGTAACTCCATACCGGAGAGGCGTATGTTAATAATGGTCGAATGACTGATTTATATAAAATAATTTTGTTGCGAGTTGATAATGGAGATTTTCTTTGAAAATATGGTGACATCGTACTAATAAGTTTTTTGGCTTTGCAGCATTTATTATTAATATGGGATGTAAATGTCAAACGTTTATCTAATTCGAGTCCGAGGTAGGTAACAGTTTGTGCCCAGGGGATTCGGATTTTATTAGGAATGATATGATCCGCTATTTTGGGTCTTCTTTTTGTAAACATTATTGCTGCAGTTTTGTTTTCATTCTTTTGAATTTTCCATTTGTTGTAATATTTATTGAATTTTGAGTATAATGATTTTAATCTATTTACTATTGTATCTATCCTGTAGGAACTAGTGTAAATGGCGGTGTCATCTGCGTAAAATGATCTTTCAACTAAAGGAAGAGAAGGTAAGTCAGATATATATATAGGTTAAAGAAAGTAGGTAAAAGGCAGGATCCTTGGGGAAGACCAGCTGATAGGGGATGTTTAGGTGTTGTGGTGTTGTTGATTGTGATTTGGAAGGATCTATTAGAAAGGAATGAATGAATAATATGAATGATGTAGGATGGGAATTGGTAAGAGATAAGCTTGTATATCAGTCCATTATGCCATATTGTATCAAAAGCCTTATCGATGTCTAGTAAGATCATCCCTGTATGTTTTCTTTCATTAAAACCTGCTGTAATAAAATCGGTCAATCTGGCTAATTGTGCCACTGTAGAATGGTGGTTTCTAAAACCAAATTGGTCATTAACCATGATATTACTGTCAGATATAAAATTGGTTAACCTCTTCAAGAATATTTTTTCAAATATTTTTGAAATAATGTTAAGAAGGCTGATTGGTCTATAGATGACGGCTTCTGAAGGGTCTTTATTTGGTTTAGGTATCGATATAGTTTTTGCTGTTTTCCAGGAAGTAGGGAAATGTTGGAGGCGGAAGACTGAATTGAAGATTTTTGTCAAGAACATTATCGATTTTTTACTAAGGTTTTTAATTACTATTGTAGGAATATTGTCTTCGCCCGTGGCTTTTTTTTGTTTTCAGCTTTTTTATAATATGAATTATTTCTTTTGGTGATACGTAAGGGAAGTTAGGTGGTACATTTTGTTGGAGATATTTATTTACAGTTCGGTTTACTGAGTGATTGTGGTAGGATGTGCCCAGGTCTTTAGTGATTTGAGAGGTGGAAGTAAAGTATTCTGCTAGTAAAGTTGCTTTGCTTTTATCAGAGTAGGCGAATACATCCGGTATTTTAAGGGGTGGTATACATTGTGAACGATTTGTAAAAATGCGGTGAAATTTCCACAGAGATTTGTCTCCTGGTTTAATGTCTTTAAGAGTTTGGGTCCATTTGTGATTTTTCCAATCATTTAATTTATTTTTTACAAATGAATTTAATCTATTAATTATTATTTTATGTATTGGGTTATTGGTGCTTTGATACTTTTTTCTTATTTTGTTTTTTAACTTTATGAGCATTTTTGAATTAATTGGAAAATTGTCATTAAGTTGGTAGGATATTTTAGGAATGGCAGTGTACATAGCTGATTTAATTGTGGAATTGAATTTATTTATATTATGCTCTAAGTCAGAGGAGGATGTAATTTCGGGGTTTATTTCTAATTCTTGATCGATCATTTGTCTAAACATTGGCCAGTTGGCATTTTTAAAATTTTTAAACAAATTTTGTATTGCTTCCTCGCCTAAAGCAACATTTAGTTGTGCTTTAAAATTTTTTAACTATTTTGGGAGTGACCATGCTTACTTTTTATGGAAATAGAAGGCATTATTTCTTTAAAGGCCTTTTGGTTTAATTCGTTAACTTTTGTTACTTTATTATTTAATTTTTCAACAGTTACTTTCAAATTACTTTCTGAAGCTTTTAAATTGTTCGTTTTTTTTTCACTAAATTTAAATTTAAGTCTTCCGTTTCTTTGATTTTACTAATTACATTTTTTTCTTTTCCTTCCCGTGACTTATTAATGGTTTCTGTTGTTTTATTTAAGTTATAATATTCATTTCGGACTGTTTCTTTGTTTTTATTAAGTTTTTCAAATTCTTGGTATTTTAAATTATACGTTTCTATCATACTCTTAAACGTTTTTACAGAATTTTCTACACTTTCTTTTATTTCCGGTTTTATATGTTCTTCGCGAATTAAGTTTCTAATTCCATTTTTATTGTCTATAAAAAAATAAATCGTTTACTAATTGAAACATTTTTTTATTAAATTCTAGTTCATTTTTTTCTATATTTATTTTAATTTTAGTTTTTTCATAGTCTCGTAGCCTAATAAAAACTGATACCTATTGCTAAATGGAAAGATTAAGAATTTGACTTTTTGATTGATTCCTATTTGGGATTTTAGGTTAATTATCACGCTTTGTGACCCTTCCGCTCTTCCTGTAGGGGTTTTTATCGCGAAGTCTTTCTTAATTATTTCCGAATAACGCGGTATGTAATCTGGGTGTTTTTTGTGGCACCAGTGTCTGTTAACCATTTGTTTCCTACTTTATCAATTAAATTGGGCAAATCATTATTTAAATTTAAGTCGCTTAATTCTATATTACGTTCTATCGTTTGTTTAGGTTTATTTTTGTTTATTATTATGTAAATCATTACTTATATTTGATCTAAGTCCGGAGGCTCGTGCTTGGGCCTGATTCTAAAAAATGATCCTGTTTTTGTTCTAATAGTTCTATTCTCTCTAACAACATTTTTATTTTTTCGTCCTTTTCTCCCTCTATTGCATGAACCCTGTTTGATACTGTTCTCATTGATACTATATTCGAATCTATTTGAGCTTCTTGATAATTGTTTAGTCTAAAATTTCTCGAGGGCGGTTTATTGAAAAATCTATATTGTGACTGAGGGTCCCATTGCTGATTATATATTGGAGTTTGATATTCAATAGCTCGATGTTGTGGCCGGAAGTTATGCTGATTATTATTAAAGGTATTAAAGGTTGGACTTTGTTCGTGCTGATATTGTTGGGGTCGGTAGTGTTGCGGATTATTATAATTTTAAATGCTTAATATTGTTCGCAGTGATACTGTTGGGGTCGGTATTATAAGGTATTATAAGGTTTTAGAAAATTAAGAAACTTTTCTCTTTGGTTTTTGTAAACCGGGCATTCAGTGATTATGTGTTGGAGGGTTTCTCTTTTATTACATCTATCACATTCTGAGCTTTTCTTAATTCCTATGCGCTGAAGATAAACATTGCATAAACCGTGATTAGTTCTAAGTCTAGCAAAATTTTTAACTACATCTTTGGTTAAATTTAATCGAAAGAACCAGGGTTCCTTTAGAATTTGCGGTACGATAGACTTAAAGTATAAGCCTGTGGATGATTCCTGATATTTCTGTTCCCACTTATTAAGCGTATGTTTTTTTAACATCGAAAAGAATTCCAAGTACGGCAGTTTTATGTCAGTAGTATGCGTTAGGTTGACGGAAGTTTTTGCAAGGCGGTCTACCTCGTCATTTTCGGGAATTCCCATGTGTGCCTTGATCCAAATAAATATTATTTGTTTTTTTTTTTTTATTGCGAGATAGTGCTCTTTTATGACGTTGGCTAGAATGTTATTTTTATTTATGTTACTATTATTTTTTATTGCTTCTAATGAGCTCATACTATCAGTTAATATAAATTTATTTTCATCTGATTTGTTAATAAGTTCAAGGGCTTGAAATATAGCATATAATTCAGCGTTGTAAATAGAAGTGTTGTTTGGTAATTTGTATTGAGCTGAATATCTAAACTTTGGGATGTATACTGCAGAGCCTGTATTATCATTTGTTTTGGATCCGTCTGTGTAAATATTGATATGTTCTGGCCAGTTTTCTCTAAGCAAGGATTTTATTTTTACATTAATGATAACGGGAGGCAACGAGTTTAATTTTTTGTTTATAATTATATTATATTTTTGAAATAACATATCGTATTCAAGTGAATATATTGGTAGTTTACTACTGATAAATAAGTTAACAGCTAAATGTTGGTATTTTATAAAACTATCGTACATCATAGGAACGTATTTTTTTCTTTTCCCAATATTTCGAGGTTAGAATGAGAGTACTCAAAGATACTATTTTGTTATAACATTTTTCATTACTTGCCTTAATCTTGAAAAACATTCTGTCTGCTAAAAGTTGTCTTCTAAAAATGTTTCACCAGCCTCGTTATATAACACGTCTATCGGAGTGGAATTAAGAAGTCCTCAGCACATTCTTAAAGACCTATTATGAATCGTGTCTAATTTCTTTAAGGTACTATCCAGCGCTTCACCGTAAATTGTGGCCCCGTAATCAAATATTGCCCTGATAGTGCTTCTATAAAATAGTAATGACATGTTAGGGTCCGCCCCCCACTTATTATTAGAACAGATTAATTTTAATGTTCCCATCAACTTTTCAGATCTTTTATGAATTTCTACTATATGTTTGTTCCAATTTAATTTTCTATCAAAACGGAGCCCCAGAAAGCGAACTGAGGTCACACATGGAAAGTTAATCCCGTCAAGTACCACCTGATCTCCTAGGGGAAAAGCATGTTCTCTACTGAAGCGACAAATTACAGACTTAGAAACTGAGATATTTAAACCCGTATCAAGCTGCCATCTTTTAAGACCTCTCACTGCCTCCTCTAACATCTCGAGGCATCTGTCAATGTTTTTATGCGTTACGTATAAACATGTATCATCCGCGAATTGCAATATGGCTATTTCTTCAGGTATGTATATTTTATTAAGTCTGCAGAGATTATGGCAAAAAGTAGACCGCTAAGGATGCCTCCCTGTGGTAACCCAATCTGAGCATTTCCTGTACCAATTATGCAATTGTTAACCCTTAAAAACAATTTTCTATTACTGATCAAGTTAACAATGAATTCGATAATTTTCCTAGGGACTTTAATGGCTTCCATTTTATGCGAAAGTATGTGTATTGGAATTGAGTCGTATGCCTTTTCTATGTCCAAAAACAATCCTATCGTTTTTTTTACCTTCACTAAATCCTATATTTATGTCCGAATGCAGGGTTAATAAACTATCCATACTCGACTTCCCTTTTCTAAAACCGTATTGTGAATCTGGAAGTTTATTCTGGGATTCTAACCACCATTCCAGTCTACATTTAATCATTCTTTCAAAAGTTTTAAGTATACAGGAGCTTAAGGAAATGGGTCTAAAGGAAGTAGCCAATTTTGGATCTTTACCTGGTTTTAAAATAGGTATCACACAATATTCCCGCCATGACTCTGGTATTAAATTGGTATGCCATATATTATTGAATATATTTAATAATATGATTTTTAATTGAATAGGTAGTTTATTTAACATTATATAATGGATATTGTCCATACCAGGAGAGCTGTTAGCATTATTTTTTATTGATCGTAAAAGTTCTGGCAAAATAAAATTTTGTGACAATCGATCGTGAATTTCTTCATTAACTCTATCGTTATCTAACGCTTGTGTAATTTGAGGTACTACCAAAGGAGGGGCTAAGATGTCTAAAAATTCCTCACACCAGTTTCCTGTAAGGGGTATCGTCCTATTTGAGGTTTTTCGGTTTTTTAGAATGGATAATTTATTCCAAACTTCTTTAATTGTGTTATTTTTATTTATACTTGAAGTGAACTCTCGCCATGACTCTTTTTGTTTATCTTTCGTGACCTTTTTGAATTCGGCATCCGACCTTTGATATTTTATTAGGTTATCGGTTGTTGGATTATTTTTATATGCCCCTATACGAAAGTTTCCTCCGATTAAGGTATAGACCGCATTCCTTATCCCACCAACTTCTACTGTATTTTTTATTAAAAAATGGGAGGTATAAGGGAATCGTGCGTTCACATGCATTATTAAGAAGTTTAATAAATTCGTCATACGAGGGGTTTTCCGGGAGTAGTGAAGCGTTTTCTAGAATAATTTTTTCAAATTCAGACCAATTTGCCGATTTAATTAGCCATTTTCGTGTGTTATTATTAATATTTTGAGTATCATCTCTTTTATACGGAATTTCTATAATTATGGGGAGATGATTAGAACCTATTGGATTATCATGTACTTTCCATGAAGAATTAGTGGCACTGTTTATTGAGCTTAATGTTATATCCACTGCAATATTTCTTTTCTGACGTATATTGTTCACAAGGGTTGGGGAGCCGTCATTTAAGAGAACGAGGTTCGTTTTTTCAATTGCTGAAACTAATCTGTTTCCCATTTTATCGTTTGAATCACACACCCCCATTGATAATGATGAGCGTTAGCATCTCCGCCTATAATTGCGGGGTGTTGAAAACTATTTAATAGATTTTCCCAATTGTCACTTGTTGCTTTATTTTCAGGTTTTGCATAAAACGAAACAACATTTAATTTGTAATTTTTCGAGATGGTTATACTTGCAGCGACTGTTTCAATATCTTGAATTCTGTGAAAATTAGAAATTTGCTTAAAACGATATTTCGATTTTATTAATATCGCTACCCCTCCATAACCGTCGTTTCGATCTGATCTGACGATGTTATATCTTGGGAAGTTGACGTATTTACCTGGTTTGAACCAAGTCTCTGAGATTAAAGCTATATCGATTTTTTTTTCTGAATATAAAAAATATTCTAAACTATTTTTATTTGAAATGGCCGATCTGGCATTCCACTGTAATATTTTTAATGCATCGATCATATTGTATTATTCATGTGTATTTATATATATTTATGATTAATGTATAATTTATCGATATATTTGATATTAGTAATATTTGACATAATCATTATTATTATTATTATTTATTGTTATATTGGTATATACTATATTGATAGTGATAAATTTTTAGTGCGGTCTATTATCATATTTTTTGATTTCATCGTCAGTAACTTTATCATTCTTTGATGTTAAAACATTATTTACTATCGCGAGAAGAGCATCCGTTAATAAATTTAATTTTTCTTCTTTTTTCAAGCTTGTTCCTTTATCCCTTAATGCTTTTTCTTTGTATGGATTATCGGTGATAGGATTTAAAGGGAACAAAGGTACCGAAAAATCTTTTATGATATTTTCCCTTAGCTCTGAAATCATATTTTCTTTTTGTGGACTCGCAATTCTCTGTATTTTTACTGCTGTAATTTTATTTTGAACGTAATTTTTAGAGATAGTTCCTGAATTATTCTTTGCTTGTTCTAATGATGGGAAAGCCTCCGGAGTATTCCTTAACGCTACCCAACTGTATGATTTACCTTCTATTTTGGTCCTAGCTTCGTTATATGTTAGGTTATAATTGCCCATATGTTCTTTAATATTTTTCTGTTTCGTATATTCGGAACATATTTCCTTAGCTAACGAGGAGTGATTTCCCTTACAATTAATACATTTCAATAATGTATTTGGGGGACAGTTTTCGGTTTCATGTTTATCCGAGCATTTCCTACAACGCCCTATTGTACTTTTGCACTGTGTGGTATTATGCCCGTATCGTAAACAAGAGTGACATTGTATTACTGGTTGGATGTATGGGTGTACTTCGTACCGTACGTGGTGAATCGTGATGTATCGAGGTCTGGTTGGCTTATATTCAATTTTATTATTTTCTTTATTAATAGTTCTTTTATTAAATCTTCTGACACTAATAACTTTTTGAGTGTCAGAATATAATGTTTTTAAGTTACCTAAAATTTCTAAATCCGATAAGTCTAGGTCGACATCCCTAATAACTCCCTTTTTTTCTAGTGTAAAACTCGGAATATAGACGTTGATTTGTTTCTCTTTTAATTTTTCTGAATTAACTAGCGCGTTAGCTTGATCTCCTTGCCGGGTTTCCACTTTAATTCTATTTCTACCTATTTTATAGATATTCAAAATATTATTATATATTTCCGGACACGAATTATGTAATAGTTTTCCAATAGACATTGGATGCAATCGACTTATTCCTACCTTTTCTGTAGAACCACCTTCTATAAAAACAAAATATGGTCCCAAATCTGTCGATTCGTAGTATCTTTCAGCTCCAACCCTACTTTTTCCCAAATTTATAACCTTTTGAGGCGGCAATTTATTCCGACTACTATCTGATCCAATTTCTATCCTTGACTCATTTAATTGTCCATCACTCATATTAATTGATTCCATACTATCACCTTCAATATCTGGAGGAATTCCCCCTCGCCCATCACCAATCTCCGACATTTTATAACCAAAGACACACTTACATACTAAAACTTAAGTTAAATAAAACCAAACTAAAATACCTCCAAGCTATTTAAAAATAAAAAAATAAAAGAACAAATTAATACAAAACTTAAACAAAACTCTTATCTGAAGCAGCGGTAAACACCTAGATCCTTACAGCTCGGCTGTTGAAGCTAGACTGTGTTCCCGAGTTCTTGTGTCTTGATATTTCCTTTTTTTTTTTTTTTTTTTTTTTTTTTTTTTTTTTTTTTTTTTTTTTTTTTTTTTTTTTTTTTTTTTTTTTTTTATTGAGAAAGTATTACAATCTGCCTCAATGTGGGCAATAGGTAATATGGATGACTAAATGGATCCATTCACACACTATTTACAATAAAAAATAAATGCAAAAAATAGATAAAAAAATAAAATAAAATAATAATAAGAAAATAAACAAAGTATCTTAAAATATACATTACATAAAGCTAAGAAAATAAAAAATAAATAATCTATAAAATAAGTAGCAAGACATAAAAAAAAAAAAAAAAAAAAATAAAATAAATAAAAAAAAAAAAAAAAAAAAAAAAATAAAAATTTAAATTAAATTAAATCTTAAAATACATTCATACTTTATTTACACTATATTCAAATCTGAGGGATCCCCCAACCAGACTTGTCCCTCCACTTTTGGAGGGACAAGCCAGGCCCCAAGAGATCCCAGCGCTTCTCTCTCAGCTGCGTCACTAGTATAATATAACACCAGTGGAGGCTGTGTGAGAGCGCTAAACTACAGTCACTCATAGCATGAGCGGAGAAGCTGGCCATTGCCAGGACTCTATGACGAAATTTATAATAGGTCACGAGGCCACTGCCTTTTTAACCTGCGAGAAGGATTATAGGGGTGAGTGGAGCTGGATAGGGATTGTGCTAGTGGATTAGGATGATGAGAAAGTTTTTGATGAAATTTTGAAAATTTGACAGGTATGGATTCTAGGACAAAAGGTATATTAAGATCGTTATGTAAGGTTTTGTTGGAGACATAATATGGGGCATTGGTTATGGTTCTTAGGAATTTGGATTGGAAGGATTGGATACGTTTGATGTTCGAGTGTTTTGCTGCCCCCCAAATTTCTAGTCCGTAGGTCCAGATAGGCTTTAGGATAGTCTTGTAAATCAGAAGCTTGTTGTCTATTGAAAGTTTTGAAGTTTTGCATAGTATGGGGTATAGTTGGCTGAATCTTCTGTTAAGTTCTTGTCTTTTAAGTCTAGTATGTGGGTTCCAAGTGAGTTTTTTGTCTAAGATGAAACCAAGATATCGCACTGTATCAGATCTGGGTAATGATATCTTATTGAATAGGACAGTTGGGCAGGAACTACGGCGTAGAGTAAAAGTCATGTGGCTGCATTTCGATTCATTGACTTTTATTCTCCATCTGTTGCACCATAGTTCTATCATTGAGAGGTGATTTTGTAGGTTGGAAGAGGCTGTTTTAGGATCAGGATGTGATGAAAGTATAGCTGTATCATCAGCGAAAGTTGCAAGGAACGTGTCGGGAGAGGTAGGAATGTCAGCAGTGAAGAGGATGTAGAGGACAGGACCCAAAACGCTGCCTTGAGGAACTCCAGCTCGGATAGGATAGCAGTCGGAAAAATCGGAGCCGCATCGAACTCGGAAGGAGCGATTTGTAAGGTAGGAATGAAGGACGAGGTAGAGGGTTTGTGTTAGTATGCTCTTAAGTTTAAAAAGCAATCCGGTGTGCCAAACCCGGTCAAAAGCCTGAGCAATGTCCAGAAAGGCACCCGAGCAATATTGCTTCCTTTCCAGAGCAGAAGATACATGGTCAACAAGACGGAGTCCTTGTTGGACTGTAGAATGCATTGGTCGGAATCCAAATTGGTGGGAGGGGAAACTATGTTTGTCAAGTTTGGATAGGATACGTTTAAGGAGGATTTTTTCAAATATTTTAGATAGAATAGGAAGTAGGCTAATTGGTCTATATGATGAAGTGCTGTTAGGAGGTTTGCCTGGTTTTAGGAAAGTTATTATGACGGAGTGTTTCCACAGAACAGGAAAGTGGGTTGTGCGTAGGATGCAGTTGTAAATATAGGTAAGGAACATTATTGCTTTATGTGGAAGTTGGCGGAGGATTTGAGGAGTAAGGAGGTCATAGCCAGGGGATTTTCTTTTGTTTAGTTTTCGAAGTAGGAATTTGACCTCAGAGGGGGTAACAGCTCTAGGAGGTAAGGAAAGTGGAATGGGAGAAGATAGGAAATCTTCAACTGTACTGGATTGATTAGGATAAAGTCCAGGGTTTGGAGTAAATGTTTGGGAAAGGTGATTGGCTTGTTCCTCTGCTTTTTCCATGTCAGATGCGGCCCATGGGCCATCACCTCGTCGGAGGGGATGGGAGATGGGCTTGGATTTTAGGATCTTTTTTGTTATGTTCCAGAGGGAATTATCATGAGCGGAAAGGGACGAGAGGTGTGTATTGAATGACCGGGATCTAAAGGAAGCCAATTCGCGCTTGACTAATTTCGTGTAGTAGTTATACGTGCAACGATCAGATGGATGTCTTGTGCGTTGCCATACTGCTCTATAATAGCGCTTGGCATGGATGAGGTCTAAAAGGTCTTGTGGTAATGGGTTTGTTTTAGGGTTTTTGGGGGTATTATTCGGTGAAGATGCTGCCCAAGCGGATTGCTGGATTGAGGTAGTGAAGGAGTGAACAGCATCATCCAGGTTTTCACGGGTTTTCAAGGAAACTCTGAGGTCTATTTGATCGGTCAGGATTTGTTGGAAGAGCTTCGTTAGAAGAGGAACGTTAGATCTGTCTGTGAAAAGTGTTCTTTTAACTAGTGTTCTAGATTAAAACATCATGTAAAAAAACATTGTGAGCAAATTATTAGAAACTTTGATTATTACAGCTTACTAACGTGAGTAAACACCTTGTTTATAAACTATAAAACAGACCACTGTGTTTACGAATTGCATGAGACTGGCGTGTACTGTGGCCATCTTATCACTAGCAGTACCTCCACCAGGCTGAGCCAGTACTCTGCCAGTCGTTGCTGAGGGAGGTGCTACTGGCGCTTTCCTCAAATTATTACGTATTCCAATACGTAAACCTTATATATTTATATATATATATATTTTTTTGTCTATTTTTTTTTACTTTTTCTCTTCACAATATTTATATGATCGTTACATTAGCATGCGATATTTCCACATGGTAATGTCCAGCAAAAAGACTAATACTAAGAGATCAAGAAGCTTAGGAAATACACCAAGGAACTCCCCTGCAAAACAAAAGCCAAAACGCTCCAATAGAATCACCCCTCCCGTCACTCCAGAGAACTCAATAGATATGGAATCTCTTCCAGGTCCTTCAACCCAAGTATATACCGACGAGTCACCATTCTTCACACCAAACCTTATCAGAGAATTCCAAAGAATAGCGGAGCGGGCAAGAAAGGAACGTTGGAAAGCAGTAGTTCTGTAGGATGGGGTGTAGAGATCGGAGAGACGAGACCTTGTATGCAATGATTGGATTGAGGACTTGAAATGTAGGATACTGTGAATAGACGGAGGGTTATGTGTGTTAATAACTTGGAAGAGGAATGAACCAAGGAAGTAATCTCTACGGAAGGAAGGCGAAAGCCAATTTAACTCAGTGTAAAGATGGGACACATGAGAGCGTCTCGAGGTTCCAAAAACAAATCTTATGAAACAGTTCATGATACGCTTTAGTCTATCTTCAAGAACCATCGAGAGTCCACCATAAATCACACATCCATAGTCAAATTGGGGGAATATGAGGGAGGATACTAGGAGTTTACGTGTGGATGGAGGAAGTAGGTGTCGGGAACGGTGGAATAATTTTAGGATGCCAATCGATCGTCGGGAGATTTGAGCAATGTGGGGTTTCCAGGAAAGGGTTTGATCGATTGTTAAACCTAGATTTTTAACAGAGGAGAGGAAAGATATAGGGTAACCATTTAGGAATAAAGTAGGGAAGTTGGTATTCGATCGAAGGAGGGAATGGGATCCTATTGCGATTGCTTGAGTTTTAGCTGCATTTAAAGTCAATTTATTCAGGAATGCCCAGGCACAGATTTCATCCAGGTCTTGCTGAATTTTGGAAAATGCAGTTGATAAATCGGCTGGAGGAAAGGAAATAAATTTGAGAATCATCGGCGTAAAGGTGGTAGGAACAATTATGAATGGAGTTAGGAAGATCATTTATATAGGAATTAAACAAGAGAGGAGAAATGCTGGATCCTTGAGCTACGCCTGATCGCAAAGTGAGGAAAGAGGATGAACCTTGGTTGGGAATGGTAACTGATTGAGAACGGTGGGAAAGGAATGAATGAAACCACATGAGAGCGCTATTGGAGAAGTTTAGAGATTTCAGTTTGGAAAAGAGGATTGTGTGGTCTAAGGAATCGAAGGCCTTGGAAAAGTCTAGGAGTATGAAGATGGTTAATTCTTTTTTATCCATTGCAGCCTGGATGTCACTGATGATTTTGGTGAGAGCGGATTGAGTAGAATGGCCGGGGCGGAAACCGGATTGGAACGGGTCAAGTAAATTGGAATCTTCGAGGTAATTGGAGATCTGGGATTGCACTAATCTTTCTAGGGGCTTAGAGAGGTTAGAAAGTATGGAGATCGGTCGGTAATCTTTTGGGGTTGTGGGATTTGGGTTCTTGACTATAGGGTGGATTAGGGCCTTTTTCCAAGAGGTGGGAAATACAGAATTCTGGAGGGAAAAATTATATATGAAGAGGAAAACGGGTAGGATTTCAGGAAGGCATAATTTTATCAATTTGACAGGAATACCTTCTAATCCAGTTGAATTGGTGTGGGATTTCATTATGGAGGAAATGAGGTCTGTGGGAGAGATGTAAGGAAAAAAAAAGTGATTATCATTGAATGCAGGAGGTAAAAGGGGCAACTGAGGGGATGGATACGGTATAGATGTAGAGGTAGAGACAAAATAGGAATTTAACTCGTTAGGTGTAACAGGAGGGACTCCCGAGGGGGAGGAACTAGGTGTATTTTGAACGAGAGAAAGTTTACGGAGGAGCTGCCATTTGGATTTGGGATCGGGGGCGGATGAGAAAGCTTCGTGGAAGTAAATGGATTTCGTTCGCTGGATGGTAGATTGGGTTAAATTGCGGATGACCTTAAAAGCACGGTAATCATCATCAAGTCTCGTGCGTCTAAAACGTCTTCGGGCGGCCTCACGTCTTCTTTGCAGGTCTTTTATTTCTAGGTTCATCCACGGAGCAGGCCGGCGGCGACGAAAGGTACAGGTTTTGAGAGGAGCATGGGTATCAAGGATGGAAAGGAGATTGTCAGTTAGTAATTCAACCATAGCGTCAATAGAGGAACAGGAGTAGATAGGATTCCAATCTAGGATTTCGAGGTCAGGTAAAATTTTGTGTCGCGTGAGGGATTCTATATTGCGGAAAGTAATTGTTTTGGGGAGGAACGATGGGATTGGGATATCGTAGGAAATTTGTATTAGGTCGTGAGAGGACAGAAACGTAACAGGTTGCTGACATGAGGAAAGGAGTTTTTTTGGGGACTCTATAACATGCAAGTCCAATTAGGTGTCGGACCCACGGGAGTGATGGGTGGGGTTAAACGGAACAATGAAGAGGTGAAGGGAAAAAAAAGGTTCTCTAGATACGTTTTGTCATAAGAGTCAGAAAGGAGATTGGTATTTAGGTCACCAGAAATGATTATATTGGAATAGAGAGGAACATAATTGTAGAGGTTTGATTCAAAGGATTGGTCAAAAAGAACATGAGGGGGACGATACGCCACTACATACAGGAGGGAATGGAAATTAAAGGATATATCAACAAAGAGGTACTCAACGTTTGGGAGATTTGAAGGAGGAGAAAGATGCAGGACACGGGACTTCAGGCTGTCATGAACATATAGCGCTACTCCGCCTCCGGTCCGGTTAATCCGGTCGTGACGGATGATGGAGTAATTAGGGAGGGAAACCGAGGAAGAAGGAATATAAGGTTTAAGCCAGGTTTCAGAAACTGCAATGATGTGGTAAAATTTTTGGGTGAAAAACTCTAGGAATTCATCATAGTGAGCTGGAAAGGATTGAGAGTTTATGTGACAGGCAGTTAGGATATTAGTCATATTGGAAGGAGTAAGGGAAATATAGGACAGTAAATAAAAGGATGACGCTATAAATGAGATTAAGTTGTAGATGCCGTGAGAAAAAAAACATATTAATAATAGGAGGTTAACTAAATATGATAATGTAGCAAAGAAATATGAATACCTAAATGCATATGATAATGTAAAATTAAAATATAAGTAATAATAAGCAGATGAATAATTATAATAGAAAATTAGGTAATTATAGATATGTAAATAAGTGATAAATGAGAGTAAACAAATAAGAGCAATAAACATTAAACAATTAAAAATAATAGAATAGTTATAACGCTGGTAAAAAAAATGAAAGCTTTCTTCAAAATGAGACATGATATAAAAGAAACAAATATAAACAAAAAACACTTTGAATTCAATGACAAAAGGCAAAAAAGACTGTGGAGGCACGGGCAGGTGATGAGTACCGAGAAGTCAGTCAGCCGAAGACATCCAGGTCCAGAGGCTGGTCTATGTAGATCACGGGCTGGCCATCATCCTTCCGGCAGCGAACTCTTCCTCCCGCGAACCACACGTACTTCAGTTTCCCGGCTAATCTCTTCTGACGGGCGAGCCAGTACAGATGCCTGTTGGTCGGGGTCATCTCCTCGCTAAGATATATCCGGTGGGAGTCATTCTCCTGCCAGCCAATATCGCGCGTTAAGAAGTCCCTCTTGACTTTTCTTTTCTGTACTAATTCGTCCCTTATAGATTGCCGAACGAAGCGCGCTATCACGGGCGGAGGTCGCGGGTCATCTTTTCTGGCCCTTCGGCGTTCTACCAGGTCAAAATCTTCGACATTGAGCTTAATGCCGAGACCGGCACCTACACATGTCACCAGGGCTGCGGGGGTCTCTCCAGGGCGTACAGGAATGCCGCGAATTTCTAATGATCTATTTAATAAACCCTGCTCTGCTTTGTTCAGTCTTACTTCCATCTGGCCTACTTTAGTCTTTAAAGTTTTGTTTTCATTAATTAAGTTATCTATCTTGCAATGATTTCAAAATCGATGGCCACCAGGCATTATCAAATCCTCCTTTAATGTCCAATGACACTGCCAATACTTGTAATTTCTGTTGAAATGCTGTTTCAACAAAATTTTCTACTTAGTGCAATGCACCAACAGTATTTTTTTATGGAATAAATCCGATAGAATTTTTCATTGAAAAGAAAATTTCTCGCCAAATATAGCAATAAGCGGTAGGAAATAAGGTTTTCCATAATCATAACAGTAATTGAAATTAAAGATACTGGTCTATGATAAATTTATTATATTAATGTACGAATGTAAAACTAGAAAATCTAGTCAAAAGCAATTTGGTTTCTATTGGATCTCAATCATTCAATATTTATCTCTATTCCCTTTTCATTCATAATAATTCCCTTTCGATCGTAACAAAAAAAAAAAAAAAATCGGCAAGTCTAAACTCATCCTCCCCCCCCCCCCCCCCAAAAAAATGTGATAGCTAATGGGCTGCATCACTTTTTTTGAAGTTGGGTAATTCTGTATAAACAATACCTAAAATTATGGATTTATCAAATAAATCCATTACGGTACGTTTTACACAACGGGTGAAAACGCAGTAATGAGGTTCGCAAGCTTCCTACTTACTGGAATCCACAGCCATCAAAATTATCCATAATAACACTCTCCAACAATTTTGATAAACCTAGATCTTTTAAAAATTTAATTAGTTTACAATAAGGTAATCCTTATGTTAAACAATCTGCAAACTCTGATTTTCAGTATCAACAAACATCAAATACAAAATTTTCTTATCTACAACTAAATCTTTAACAAAGTGAACTTTTACAGAAATATGTTTAGACCTTTTAATCTCAAAAGTATCACACATTTTTAAGCAAGACTGATTGTCTTTAAAAATCACTTTTAATATTTGTCATTTAGTTTGCGATTTTAATAATTCTCTATAAGGAATATTTTCATTACACAATGTCGGTAAATTTAAATTTACAACAGTGCGTGTTTACTCGCGGTAAAGTTAACATCGCTCTAGTAATCCTCTGCAGCTTCAGATAAACAGGCCAGTCCTTTCCATTATAATACTTTATATATTTTTTTTCTTTTCATTTATTGATTGATTTATTGATTTATTGATGGGGGTGGATACTGATGGAGGGGAAAAATCTCCTCCCTTCCCCTCAGATAACAAAGATAGAATAATTTCCAATTTCAATAGACAGTCTCAATTTGAAAATATCAAATATCTTCGTTATTTTAAAGACCCATTTATTGTTATAGTTGAAAAGAACGATCAAGATAACCTATCCTTTTTCCATGACATGAAAGTAGGTAAGTTTGTAGGGCTTAACGATAATCAGGTACACAGAATAAGAAGAAAAAATAAAAATCAAATAGAAATAACCTTTAAGACATATGATTATGCTAATAGGTTTCTTGAAAATCCTTTTATAACTACAAATAATATCAGAGCATTTATCCCTCTTCAACACGTTCACACATCCATAACAGACGATGAGATATTAAAAAATTTATCATCATCAGAGAAGGTCCTGAGAGTTAGACGTTTTAACAGAACTATAAGAGATGATAAGGGAGAAATATCCAGAATACCTTCCGGATCAGTACAAATTGTTTTTCATTCCCAAAGACTGCCGGACAGCGTTGCTTTATACTTGGCCCCACGAAAAGTGACCCCTTACATTACTAAGCCACGTTTTTGTGAAAAATGTCTACGATATGGGCATACGAAGGATAGATGTAGATGTCGTGAGAGGTGCATGAACTGTGGAGATAACCAACATACTTCTCAAAATTTCTCCGAGTTATGTATGTAAAATGTATCCACTGCAAGCTCAACCACAAGCCAAATGATAAAACCTGTCCTGAAAAACTAAGACAAGAAAAAATTAAAGAATTAATGGCTATTAAACCGATTAGTGCAGAGAAACAATGGAGCGCTCTCAAAACTACCATCTGGAGAACTGCCCAGGAGATATGTGGCCTACAAAAATTCACCTATAAAGGCAAACGCAGCAAATGGTGGAACGATAATGTGAAGTTGGTTATAAACCAGAAGAAGCAGGCATGGAAGTCCTACCAGAGACATAAGACACCTGAAAACTTTGCTGAATATAAAAGAGCAAGAAATGAAGCCAAAGCAGTAGTTAAGGTACAAAAAAGGATAACATGGGAAGAATTCGGGAAGAGCCTAGTTGACAATCACAGGGAAAATATCAAAAAGTTTTGGCGCACTGTGAAATTCTTGAAAGGCAAAAGGGCAATGCCAGTGAGAAATGTTAAAGATAACAATGGGGTATTGCTGACTGAAAAACATAGTATATTAGATAGATGGCGTAGACACTACTTAGATCTCTTTGCTAATGAAGAAGCAGCTAGAGAACAAAGGGAACAGACGATCTACGAAGTCAGCGAAGAAACCATTAATGAAGAAGAAGTAGAACTGGCTATTGAACAGATGAAGACAGGCAAGGCAGCAGGTAGAGATAATATTGCCCCCGAGTTCCTGAAATATGGTGGACAAGAACTCATTAAAGCGTTGCAAGGGCTGTTTCAGACTGTATGGGATACCAAGAGAATCCCGAAAGATTGGGAATACTGTGTGATTATCCCTATCCACAAAAAAGGAAGCCAAACAGAATGTGCCAATTATAGACCAATTAGCCTCTTGTCTGTGGCATACAAAATGTACACACACATTCTGGAGAAAAGGCTACGACGAATCGTGGAGAAACATTTGGAAGAAGAGCAAGCAGGGTTTCGCCCCGGGAGGCAGACCCAGGATAATATATTTGTCATAAGGAATATATTAGAAAAGTCATGGGACAGAAATAAGAACACATACTTAGCATTCCTGGACCTTAAGGCTGCTTTTGACTCAGTCCCACGTCAAGAAATATGGAACGCCCTCGCAGCAAAAAACGTACCAAGAGATCTCCTTACCGCCATAAAATCCGTGTACGCAAATTCAAAAGGAGTGGTAAGGATTAATGGAACAGAAACTGCTCCTTTTCCCATTACCAGAGGAGTAAAGCAAGGAGACAGCCTGAGCCCACTTCTATTTAGCGTGTTCATGGATGGGATCCATAAAATTTGTAAAAGGCGTACCGCACGAACAGTGGTAGGAAAGTGGAACATGAGGACGATACTGAGCCAATCACTCTTATATGCGGATGACATCGTCCTCATATGTGACACTAAAGAAAAATTAAAGCAAGCTCTCTTGGAATGGCAAGAAGAACTTAAGCGAAAAGGAATGACCATCAATGCCTCTAAGAGTAAGATACTGGTCCTGTCCCGAGATGAGGAGGAAACAGTGGAGGTGGTTTGTAATGGTGAAGTTCTTGAAGTAGTTGAGAACTTTATCTATTTGGGCTCTAACATAAACAAACAAGGAAAAATAGACGGGGAAATAGCAAATAGGATCACGAAAGCTAACCAGATCTATTATATCATTTGCAATAGTATTGTTGGGCACCGAGATGTGGGGCAAGAGACAAAGCTCCACATTTACAAATCAGTATATCTCCCTACTCTTACCTACGGGAGCGAGAGCTGGATTATGCTGGACAAGCAGGTAAGCCGGATAACAGGAGTTGAAATGAGGTACTTACGTCGGGTCTTAGGAAAAACGAGAAGAGACCACGTAAGAAATGAAAGAGGAGCTGAGAGCTTAGAGCGGAGCTGAAAACTCCTGCACTGAAAATATCCTGGAAAAACGTCAGCTAAAATGGCTCGGCCATGTTTGTCGAATGAGTGAGGACCGGGAACCTAGAAAGGTGATGGAGGCGCGACCCACTGGCAGGAGGCCACGCGGAAGGCCTAGGATTTTGTATGAAGATTATATCCAGAGGATCGGAGGAAAGACATTCCAGGAACTGAAACAACTCTGCAAGGACCGTGAAGCCTGGCAGCGTTGGATTGAGGCCCCTCCACGCTGAATGGCACAAAAGAGGAAGATAAAGAAAAGAAGAAGAGAAGAAACCGATTAGTTATAAAGAAGCCTCCCACACATTTCCTATCCAGACCAGTAATAAATTTTCGTTGCTGGATTTCCCACAAATTGAAGATTCCACAAATTCACACCCTTACAGTGCATCTCTTTTAAGAATCCTCGAAGGAAAAATATTCAACCTCGTAGCACAGAGACAGAAAAAAAACGAAAGGCGGAAGAAGAAATTGAACCGACTGATTTTTCAGACAATTATGCTGGGCCTTGTAAGTCAAAAACACTCAATATTTACGAAAACCCCCATAAATCTACACCCGACTCAAAATACGTAAACATGCTAATAGTATTACCGCCTTTATACAAAAAATTACAAACATAGAAAAGGAAGAAGACACTATTAATATCATAGGACAAACATTTTATAATTTCGTTCAAGATAATAAAGGAATAATCAATACTATTGCAGTACGTAACGAAGCAGAGAATGAAGATATGTGTACAGAATAGAATGAGTGCCAAATTGCTCATCTACATGGAATCACTTGTTTATTTTATTTTGTATATTTACTACTTATTTTGGCCCAAACCAGTTGGGTTTCAATTCAATTGTTTGTTTTTTTTGGGTTTTTTTTTACAGTCACCTAACCTTTACTCATGACTACTTACACAATATTCTCAAATAAATTAGATTTTTGAATTCTTCAACATAACTGCCGGAGTATAAATAACAAGTTTCAAGAATTATTAATCATATTAAATATAAATAAATATCATGCAGCCTTACTTCAGGAAACCTGGTTCAACAAACAGAAAATATATAAAGCCAAAAATTTCTCCATTATCAGGAAAAATAGGCGGGATAAGTATGGTGGAAACATGAGATCGAAGATAAACAAGGCGAAATCTTTAATCAAGAAAGCCAAGAGGGACTCATGGAAACCTTTTACAGAAACTATTACTCCCCAACAAGCCGGTAACATGTGGCATATAATAGCAGCTATGAGAGGGAAAAAAATAAATAAACAAAATGTGGTTACCAGCAATCAAGCAGCAGCAGCATCTTTTCTGCAAGAGCTGTGTAATATATTCGAACCAAGGCATCCACAAATAATCAAGCAATCAACACCATGGCCTACAATCGATCCATTGGCAAAACCTATCCAGGAAACAGAGCTTGAAGCAGCGCTTAAGGGTAAGAAAGGCACTGTACCAGGAGTTGATGAAATTAATTATACTATGATAAGGTTCCTCCCCAACCCTATACTAAATAAATTACTGGAAGCATTTAACAAGGTTTGGCAAAAAATGGAAGTTACTCCTGAATGGCGTATAATTCAAATCGTACCTATTCCGAAACCAGCCAAAGACCCATCCCTAATCTCTTCCTACAGACCTATTGCCTTAATATCTTGTTTAGCAAAAACTTTTAATATAATTATAAAATCCAGGCTAGAATGGTTTTTAGAAGAACAAGAAACTCTTAGCCCATACTGTTTTGGTTTTAGAAAAAGTCGATCTACAGCTGATGGAATTTGGTATCTCACAAATATGATCTATAAAACATTTCAGGAAAAGAAAATTTGGTTAACCTTAACTGTGGATATAGAAAAAGCATACGATAATGTAAGGACTCAAATTCTATCCAAACGATTAAAGACCCTAGGTATTCCTGAAATTATGATAAACTGGATATCAGAATATCTATCCATCCGTACATATACAATACAAACGGACGAGGGGCCCGTTAGTTTTAATTCCTACAATGGTTTACCACAGGGAGATGTCTTAAGCCCAACCTTATTCAATATCTACACGGCTCACATTCTTAAAAATCCACCCCCAGATTTTCATTTGATTCAATTTGCCGACGATTTCCTAGTTTTTACGGTTGTAAACAATACAGAAAGCGAGTCATGAGTAGAGCTCTTGAGTATTTAAAAGATGAGTTTTACAAAATACATTTAGAAATAAATCCCAACAAATGCACCTTAGTTCCTTTCACAAGAAAAAGAAAATTTGCATTAAACAATTTTGATATTTCCAATAACTTATACACTCTCAAAGCACAAGGTAAAGTCAAGTTTCTAGGTGTACTGTTGGACAGTAAATTAAATTTCAAAGCACACATCGTGAACATAAAGCACAGGGCTCTTCAGAATGTGAATATTCAAAAATCATTAGCAGGAGTCTCGTGGGGATCCCACCCTATTAACATGTTATTGTTATATAAGACTTTAGTGCGCTCCCTTTTTGACTATTGCTCCATAATATACAATGAAACTAAGTCACCCTTCATCAATACCTTAAATACTATTCAAAACACCGCTATAAGAACATGCATAGGTGCATTTAAAACCACACCAGTTAATGCGTTGATGGTTGAAGCAGGTGAAATGCCATTACCAATGAGAAGAATGTGGCTTTCAAGGAAAAGCATTATAAAAGCAAGTGCCGATGAAAGAAACCGTATGTGCGAAGCTATTTCTGCAAAGAAAATTTACGCTCCAAAAATTTATAACCTTGTCCTTGAGATGCATACGCTACTTCGAGGAGTGCACATTACACGCGGCCCCCTAGATCTAGCCACACCTCAGCCTAAAGCATCTATTCTACTCTCCAGCAGACCAACTAAGATGTACAAAATCCTAAACAAGCTTACTTTCCAGACGCCATAAGACAACTAGCATTACTAACAATATCAAACAACTACACCGGTTATATTCAGATTTTCACAGATGCTTCAAAAACAAAACTACAGGCATCAATAGCAATCATAGATATACAGAAATTTTTTAAAATTTCTACTTCAATCCCTACCAAATTCAGCATCTCATCTGCCGAAATGTATGCTATTTACAGAGCCATAAACTACTGCGAACAAACGTACACTAATCAAGACATAGTCATCTTAACTGACTCAGCTTCATCGTGCACCAAACTAGAGAAAATTCACATAAACAAGATAAAATCCTACATAGATTTCAAAATTATCCAAACCACAACCCAATCGAAAAACAGTGGGTACATAGCCATGTAGGTCTCTCCGGTAATGAAAAGGCGGACAGAGTAGCTCGAAATAAACAAGTAGAAAAGGATAATGCCAAAATTCCAACTCCAGACCTATAAAGAAGCAGGCGATAAAAGAATGGCAGGACTGGTATGACTGGGAGTCACAATCTAAGGGCAGAGATTATTATCAAGTTCAGCCCAAAGTGAGCCTAACCCCATGGTTTCAAGACATCCGTACCAATATTGATAGAAATCACATTGTAAGAATAACAAGACTCAGAACAAATCATGGCTGTACAAAGAAATATCTTAACCTAATGAAGATAGAAACCAATGGGAAATGTGAGACGTGTGACTTCCCGGAAGACCCCAGGCATATAATATTCAGATGCAAAAAGCTCGAAAAAATTAGGTCTGAATTAAAATTTAATTTTAATCCTCAAGAAGAAATAGAATACTTAAAAGAACTGGACAGGGATAAAGTAGTTAAATTGATGGAAGTTTTAGATAAATTAAAAGCTAAACTATAATTAAAGAAGAAAGAAGAACAAAGAAACCAATCATAACAAAAATAATGAAACTAAATTGAACTTGGTTATATAGGATTTGGCTACAAATCTTAAAACCAGAAAAAAAAAAAAAATAAGAATGAAATTATTTTTATAAATAATTTCTAAGTCTAAAAATTATATTAATCATTATTCTTACACATATATTTAATTACAAATTCACATTTTAATTTATTTTTAAGTATTAGTATTTTATCCTCATCACAGAAAATGATAATGTTTTCAACATAAATAATTCTAAACATATTATTATTAACAAAAATAAAACCTAAAGTATTCAAGACAGCTTTTAATCGATAACTCCGTCATTGGGAAGCTTCTTTTAGATCAACGATTTAACTAATTTATAAACTAACATTTTACCTTTACATCATTTATCAATTTGCTTTCCAAATATCCACACAAGAATGCACACTTCACATCCAATTGATCAATGAACCAGCCTTTTTGAATAGCGAGAGCAAGTTAAATTATCAGAGATATCATTCCTGCACCGGGTTCAGACGTTCATACACGTCTACGGTCTTAGTCTCTTGATCACATCCTCGTGCAACCAATACAGTCTTTTTTACTTTTCACTTAAAATGTTTGGGCATTTCTGAAGGCAGAGGACCCGTTGACTAGGCTACAAAAAAATTGGTGTTAAAATCGTTTAATTAGTCTGGTAGTTTATTTGTTCTTTGACTTTTTCTGTGAGTGCCTTCTTCGCTGAGCTTCTAAACTTCTTCCATTTTATTAGCAAAACTGAAATTATTCTTTTCTTTATTTTCTGGAATTTGTTGCTCATCAATGTCATTCATTTGAATCTGATCCTCAGTAACTTTACTCAAATCATGAAAATCTACTTCCAGGAATTCTATCTCAGAAAAATATTTCTCTGAATGGAATCGCTCAAAAGTTTCTACGAATTTCACACTGTAAACATTAATTCTTTTTATTTTATTCATTTTCTTTCCAAAAAGAGATAAAGTCTTTTGAGCTGTACTTTCTCCCAGTGTCACAACGGAAACGTGAAATTCCTTGGGCAAATTTAGCGCACCCGATAGCTTCTATATTCTTCAAATTTTTCCAATACTTCCGATTTTTTAGACAAACTATAAATAACAGTAAAATAGAAATAATGACCAATAAATGGTAGCGTTCTTTAGCCCAAATGGCATTCGGGTTAATTTGTAGTACCCCCCGTTCAAAAGTGAATTCTGGTCCCTGGGGTTCATTCGGACCTGGTGGTAACCGGCTTTTAAATCTAACGTGCTAAACACCTTAGCTCCACTAAAGCTATGGAGAATGTCCTCGAACCTCGGAATAGGGTATTTTTCATAGAGTTTCCGGTAGTCTATAACCACCCTGTATTTTTCCTCCATCGGCGCTCTTTTCTTTCTCACGGCCCAGAGCGGACTATTGTAAGGAAACGTGCTGTCGACAATAATCCCTTGTTTCCTCAAGTATCTCCTTCCGGATATGTTTACGAAGCGCTTGTGGTTATCTCCTCTCTTCGACGTACGTAACCCGCTCTTCCTTTAACAGTATTTCGCGTTCTGTCCTCCTCTAACACCTAACTTATCGCCCTCCTTAAAGAAGATATCATTGAATTCCTTTAGAATTTTCCCCCTCCAATCTTAACCCGATTTACTACGACAATTTTCCCTTTGCCTCCCTTCACTACCGAGCAACATCTATATTTCTTCTTTTCGATTTTCCACTAGATGCTCAGGCTTGCCACACGCGTGGCACCGCTGGTCTTCTGGGCCCTTGTCTCCTTCGATTCGGCTTTCTATTAGTCCAAGAGCCGAGGCCAAATTTCGTGACTTATTTGAAGAAAACTTTTAGACATACAGCCATAAAATATCCACCCTTAGCAATCATTTTGCACTTGTCTGCCAACTCAAAGCGGGGGCGTTTCAAAATGGCGACCACCGAAAGGGGGTAGCAAATATCAAAATGTGGTATTATTTGAAGACGATTTATTTGAAGCACACAAGAAACTGCATACTCCCTAGATTATAAAAAACGTTGTCTGCCAAAATTTGGAGGGGCTAAGCACCGGCAGACAAAATTCAAAATCCCCGTTTTTTCAATCCAAAAGTGGTCAATTTGAAGACGATTTATTTGAAGCACACAAGAAACTGCATACTCCCTAGATGACAAAAAACATTGTCTGCCAAAATTTGGAGGGGGCTAAGCACCGGGAGGCAAAATTCAAATTCTTCGTGAAGTCGTCACACCGGCTGACATTTTTCAAAACTCACATCTTTTTCGTCCAACAGTGAACTTTTTGAACATGATTTCCTTTTTTATTTGATTTATAAGTAGTTTTTCTCTAGAATAATTTGAGGAAATTATATTATATTGCTTCCTACATACAGTACAATATAATTTTTTTAATATAAAATAATCTTGTTTTAAAATTTTAATATTAAAAATACCAATTACTATTTTTGAACAGTAATAATATAAATACCGGCGATATAAATAAAAAATGAATAATATTTCAACTTATAAAGTTATGAAATATGCACTAACATGGAAAATTGGTGGAAAACATGTAGTTCTTCGTAAACGAATGTTCTTAGTCGTTTGATCGAATAACTCGGAAACCGTTACTATTACTATATTTTGAGCTCTGTACATTATTGAAGCAAATCGAATTTGCAAGAAATTTGGTACTATTCATTAATTTTGCTTTCATCTAAAGTTTTCAAACGGTTTGGCCACCAATTATTGGCTAACTTTTGGTAAGTAACTGGCTAAATTTCCTCCTATACTACATATATGAAATTTATCTACGTTTCTTGGCACATTTTTCGCTATAACACCAAAACTATTTGTCCAATTCAAATGTATTATTTTCAACTGATAGCTGGCTAAATTTCCTACCAGACCCCATATATTAAATTGATATAAAGTCATGTAAAATGCCCAAGCCAGCATTTTCTGGTACATTTCTCGTTAAAACCTTAAAACTATTCGTTCGATACAAAATTAATTTTTTTTCAACAGATAGCTGATAAAATTTGCAATCAGACCCCATCTATTAAATTGATATAAAATCATGTAAAATACTAATGCCAGCACACTAAAACCGCGTACTGTTGTGAAGGCTGATGTTTTTTGGTACATTTTACATTTTAACCCCAAAACTACTCGTCCAATCCAAAATTTATCTCTCTCAAGTGATAGCTATCTAAATCTGCAATCAGACCCGTATAAAAAATGAAAATAAATTTATGTAAAATACCAATGCCAGCACGCTAAAAACCCAGACTTTTGTGAAGTCTAAGTTTTTTTGGCACATTTTTCGTTTAAACCCAAAACTATTCTTCCGATCCAAAATTTATTTTTCTCAACTGATAGCTATCTACATTTGCAATCAGACCCGTATAATAAATGTAAATAAAGTTATGTAAAATACCAATGCCAGCACGCTAAAAACCCATACTTTTATGATGTCTAAGTTTTTTTGGCACATTTTTCGTATAAACCCAAAACTATTCTTCCGATCCAAAATTTATTTTTCTCAATTGATAGCTGACTAAATTTGCAATCAGAGCCATATATTAAATTGATATAAAGTTATGTAAAGTACCAATGCCAGCACGCTAAAAATCCATACTTTTGTGAAGTCTAAGTTTTTTTGGCACATTTTTCGTTTAAACCCAAAACTTTTCTTCCGATCCAAAATTAATTTTTTTTCAACAGATAGCTGATAAAATTTGCAATCAGACCCCATCTATTAAATTGATATAAAGTCATGTAAAATACCAATGCCAGCACACTAAAACCTCGTACTGTTGTGAAATCCAAGTTTTTTGGCACATTTTTCGTTATAACCCCAAAACTATTTGTTTTATCCAAACTTTATTTTCTTCAATTGAAAGCTTACTAAATTTACAATCACATCAAATTATATAATGATGAATTAATCCCGCAAAATACCCAAGCCAGCCCACTGTGACGTGTAAAATTGTCATGTTTTTATCAAAACATACTATTTTAGCGTGCTGGCATGGATTTAAATTAAATATTCATGTATAAAATGCGATATCAACTTTAGTAAGGTGTTCAGTTGAAGTAAATTTAGAAGTAAATTTTGGTTTAGACAAATTGTTTTGGACTAATATCGAAAAATAATCTAAATAATTTGGATCTCAGTGTTTGCGCATGCGCCAACTGTGCTAGTTCTATGTTCATATCGTTCTCCAATAATTATCCTTTTTACTAAGGTTATTCTCAGTTTTTGGTCAAAAAAAGTGTACAACAGTTGTTATTAATATCTGTGGTGAACATTGACTATATAAAACAGTGAGTACAGCCATTAAACATTTATATAGTTAATACGTAAATTAACAAGTGCTTTATGGGCAGGTAGAGAGGGAAGGAATTATAGATAACGTCACTCTGTCATCACTAGAGATAGTGGCTGGCTGCCTTCCGTACGGAGAGGTCCCGTACTGCTCCTTAACTCGCGCACTCAGTCAGCGATCTTCTTATTTCTTTTTTTTTATTCTTTTTTTTTCTTTTTTTTTTTTTTTTTTTTTTTTCTCTTCTCTTCTGTTCTTTTCCTCTACTATTCAATGATATCGGATAACATATTTTCATATGGTTATGTCATCAAAAACTAACAAGACTAAAAGAAGTAGATCACTCGAAACGGTAAGAATGAGCCCAGCCAAGCAAAAGCCGAAGGGATCAAAGGTTAAAACGCCCCCTAACTCATCACCAATTAATGATTCTATGCCAGGGACTTCAACCCAAGGAGTTAACGAAGAATCTCCTTTTTTCACTCCTAATCCCTTTCAGGCACTCAGTAGCACAGCTGCTGAAACTATGGAGTCATCTTAAACACCGCAGCCTCCTAAACCTCCTCCTATCTTCGTACGTAATATAGGAAATTTTTCATTATTGTGCAACTACTTAAATAAAATTGTCGGTCAAGGAAAGTATTCATGTGTTAGCCGCACAAATGACATCAAAATTATGCCTGATTCCCCCGATACCTACCGAAGCATCGTAAAATATCTGTGAGATACAAAAGCGAATTTCCATACGTACCAACTCAAGGAAGAGAGATCGCTTAGGGTAGTCGTAAGAAACCTTCTTCCTACAACTCCTCCTGATATAATTAAAGAAGAATTTTTGTCCATGGGCTTTAAAGTAAGGCAAGTTACCAATGTGCAAAAAGATAGCCGGGAACACCTAGGAGAAGGTGGCAAAATATCATTACCACTATTCTTCTTTGACTTAGAACCTGCACCTGGAGTAGAAAAGATCTACGATGTCACCTCAATTTATTATACCAGAGTTCAAATTGAAAAACCATACCGTAAACGTGACATTGTACAATGTCACAACTGCCAGGCATACGGCCATACGAAAAATTACTGCCATCATATCTCTAGATGTGTTAAGTGTGGGCAAATGCACAAATCTGAAGAATGCACAAAAACCCGAGAAGTACCTGCAGTATGTGCCCTATGCCAGCAAGGGCATCCAGCTAATTATAAAGGGTACCAAACATACAAAAATCTACGCAACAGGTTTCAGAAAAATCCAAGAATGAACCAAGAAGTTCCACCAACAAAAGGAAAACAGCCCTCCAAAATAGCCAGCTCATCAATCTCTTTCGCTCAAATGCTGGGAAGAAACGGATGCCAAAATGAAAATGGGGCCATGCCGCCTCCTTCTCAACAACCTCAATTTCACGACCCTCACTCCCAGCAACCTCTGCCTCAATCGCAATATCAACAAACCATTCAACATACTCCATTGCCATTAAACCAACCTAATCCACATGCCTTCATCAGATCCCCCATATTCCTCCTCCCACAATTACCTCAGATCTCACATCATTAACTCCTTCTTATCAGACCTCGAAACTCTCATCACTCCACTGATATCACTCCTTTCAAATGTTATCCCTCTTCTTTTCCCTCTCCAAAAAAACCCTTAAATGCCCTACACAAAACCCTTATCCATTCTCCTTTGGAATGCGAATGGTATTCGTAATCACACTGACGAACCTACATCCTTGCTGCATGACAAAGAAATCGATGTAGCTTTAATTACAGAAACTTGACTGACCAGTAAGCAACGTTTCAATATATCACATTACCAAACTTACCGAACAGACCACCCTGACGGTAGAGCCCACGCCGGAACTGCTGTCATCATTTACCATTCCTTCCCTCACCACGTATTCCCTTTATCGGCCAATGAATTCCTACAACCCACAGCAGTTGTTATCAAAACCTTCTCCTTTCCCTTCACGATTGCAGCGGCCTACTGCCCACCAAATAAACCAATTTCCACATCCCAGTTCCACTCATTTTTTAATTCCTTAGGCCAACGCTTTCTCCTTGGTGCTGACTTCAATGCTAAGCACCAGCAATGGGGTTCAAGAACCACCAACTCCCGTGGCCAAGCATTGCAGTCTGCACTTAATTCCCGAAGATCATTTATTTCTCCCGGCACTCCTACCTATTGGCCCACAGATCCTAACCTAAACCCCGACCTTCTTGACTTTTTCATTCTTTCAGGCTTAGGACCTCTTCATTACTCCATAGAACGCCTGGATGAACTTTCCTCCGATCACAGCCCTTTAATCCTAACCATTTTCGTCACTCCAATCCCAAAACCTCCTCCCCCCTCATTTATAAGAGGGCCAGTAGACTGGAACCTTTTCCGAGAAATAATAACCGACACTATAGACCTCAGAGTATCCCTAAAGACCTCCCAGGACCTAGACAATGCTACTAATTCCTTCACAACCATGATCCAGCAAGCAGCCTGGGCTGCATCCTCACCTCGTTCCCCTCCCAAAGTTCGAAAGAAAAATCCTTTACCCCAAGATCTAATGGACCTTATCCAATCTAAACGTCATGCCAGAGCTAGGAGATAGGAGATAGGAAATCCTATAATTACCTTACCAAACTCCTTAAAAAAAATTTGGCTACCTTTAGATCCAGATCCTATAATTCCTACCTTTCTTCACTCTCTTCTTCAGATAACTCCCTCTGGACTACCACTAGAAAAATCCTAAAATATCAATCCACCACCCATCCCCTCCGGCGTGAAGATGGTTCATGGGCGGTTTCTGACGAGAGCAGATCTGAAGAATTTGCCCAGCACCTCTCTGGCATATTTGTTCCTCATCCTGATTCTAATCCCACCCACACAGCAACGGTCCATGAATCCCTTGATTCACCGATTCCTCTATCCTTACCTCCTAAGGCAATTAACCCCTCTGAGGTCAAATTCCTTTTAAGAAAATTAAAATCCCGTAAATCCCCCGGATATGATCTCCTTACCTCACAAATCCTCAGGCAACTTCCCCACAAAGCAGTCATATTTCTTACCTATCTATATAATTGCATCCTCCGAACAACCTATTTCCCTTTACAATGGAAGCACTCCATCATTATCCTTTTCCTGAAACCGGGCAAACCTTCCAACAATCCATCATCATACAGACCGATCAGCCTTCTTCCCATACTTTCAAAAATTTTTGAAAAACTCCTTCTCAAGCGCATCCTACCCATCCTTGAATCCAAAAATATTCCCTCACACCAGTTTGGATTCCGTTCTAAGCATTCCACTGTCCAACAAGGCCTTAGAGTTGTAGACCATATATCCTCTGCACTTGAAAGCAAATAATATTGCTCCGGCGCATTTCTGGACATAGCGCAAGCTTTTGACCGGGTATGGCATGCCGGTTTGCTTTTCAAACTCAAAACCTTTTTACCTCAATCCCTATTCCTAATCCTTCGATCCTACCTCACTAACCGTTCCTTTCGAGTTTACTGCGGAATGGAATACTCTTACTGCAACCCAGTTGAGGCAGGTGTTCCACAAGGCAGCGTTCTTGGTCCAGTCCTATATATCCTCTACGCTGCAGATATCCCTACAACTCCTAATACTTTCCTAGCAAAATTTGCCGATGACACTGCTATCCTTTCATCCTATCCAGATCCCTTAAAAGCTTCCAATAATCTCCAAACCCACTTATCACTGATTGAAGACTGGTGTAATAGCTGGAGAATCAAAGTTAACGAATCGAAATGTACCCACGTAACTTTCACCCTCCGCCGCACATCCTGCCCTCCTGTTTATATCAATAATATTCTGCTACCCATTGCTGACACAGTACGGTATCTGGGTTTCTACTTAGACAAAAGACTTACCTGGAACCCTCACACTAGACTTAAAAGGCAAGAACTAAACAGACGCTTCAGCCAATTGTACAGACTACTAAATAGAACATCCCAACTCTCCATTGAAAACAAACTCCTCATATACAAAACCATCATTAAACCTATCTGGACCTACGGACTTGAACTGTGGGGGACAGTAAAACAATCGAATATCAAACGCATTCAATCCTTCCAATCCAAAGTCCTTCGTACTATCCTAAATGCTCCATATTATGTTTCCAACAAAATCCTTCATAATAATCTGAATATACCTTTTGTCCTTGATCTGATACCAGTTAAATTCTCCAAATTCCATCAAAATCTTTCCAACCATCCTAACCCTCTGGCTCATTCATTATCCAGTTCCACGCATCCTTATAACCCACCTCGCAGATTAAAACGGCAATGGCCCCGAGACTTATTGTAATATTTAATATTGGAGTTCTGGCAATGGCCAGCTTCTCCACTCAAGTCCTGTGCGACTGTGCTATTGCGCTCTATCCCAGCCTCCACTGGATTTTACTAGTGAAGCAGCTGATAGAACAGCGCTGGGAACTCTCTGTGTCCGGGTTGCCCTCCTTAAGGGGGGCGAGCTTGGATCGGGGTCTTCCCTGGAATGTTTGTAAATTTTATATATAGAGTATGAATGAAGTTATGTTCTTTCTTTTCTTTTTTAATTCTTTCTTTTCTTTCTTAATTTTCTTTTCTTTTTTTTTTATTTATTAGTTTAAAAAAATCATTACCTATTTAATATTATCATTTATTCTATTCTATTTTAATTTCTTGTATATTTTATTTATATATACAGGGTGTCCCAGACATAGTGTAAAAAAAAGAAATGGGTAATACTGCAAACTAAACGGGGTAGAATGGCGCAAAAACGAGTGTTCTATCTCAATTTTTTGAGGAAATAGAATTTTTTTCGTTTTTATTACGCGCAGAACACAAAACAATTATTAAAACTTAAATTTTTAATATTTTTTGAAAATTCCTCACTCCTCACTGGAGAACACTAGAAGCCGTCAAATTTCTCAAAAACTGCAGAATTTAGTTAGCTTTTTATTGGTGTAACTCATGATACAATTGCACTTCACCTTTTGAGTCTAACAGACGTTTTTCTGATGAAAAACACGCTAGAGAATAAATACTTGATTGCTCCACATACCTACTAGATTGAATAAATGTATTAGTTTTTTATCACTTGTCCATATGCATGATGGATAAAGAGTTGTGAAGGTGGCAAGCCCTCCCTCCCCCCCCCCAAAAAAAAACAAACTTATTTATAGGGAGTTAAGGGGGGGTTAACCAAATTCTTGCTGATTACCTAATGTAATGTTACATAAACGTACTTTTTTTTAAAATATAAAAAATAATAATTTAGGATTATTTGAAGATATTAAATACATAAACAGAAAAATAACATTTCAAAATGTGCCCTGCTATTACTCATTAGCCCAGACTGTGTTATCAAGCCCCGGATTTATTTAGTAAAGCTTTGTAAACAATTATAGTCCCACTCTGTGCAAAGGTCATAAGAAGTTATCCTCTTATTTAATGACTGCATCGATTGTCATTTACTCTTCAGCCATGGACTTCACCACAAGTGAGTACGCAGATATGGTTTTCGTCTACGGGTTCTGCAATGGCAATGCGCTAGCAGCTCAGAGGGAGTATGAGAACCGATACCCAAATCGTCGGGTTCCAAGCCCTGCCGTTTTCAGCAGGACATTCCGGCGGCTTTCAGAAACCGGATCAGTCATAAAACCACGACGTGAGGTTGGGCCTCAATTAAGGGATGTAGACATAGAAGAACATATCATCAGTGAAGTAGAGGAATCCCCCACTACCAGTGTCCGCCAAGTTGCCTCTCATACGGGAGTTAGTAAAAGTTTAGTTTGGCGCGTTTTGGAAAAAGAGAAGTAACACCCCTTTCATTTTTCCAAAGTACAGGACCTACTGGAGACCGATTGCCCACAGAGAGTTCAATTTTGTCGATGGCTCGTTAACTCCGATATAGAGCAATATCATTTTTTTTTAAAAATTCTTTGGACTGATGAGTCTACTTTTGTGAGGCAAGAAATTTATAACACACACAATTTCCATTACTGGGCTACTCAGAACCCTCACGTCTGCCAATCAAGCTCATTCCAGCATCGGTTTTCCTGCAACGTATGGGTCGGTGTTGTTGGTGACATAATGCTGGGGCCTTATTTTTTTGAAGGGAATTTAAATGGTGAAGCCTACCTAAATTTCCTGCAAACTGATCTGCAGGTCCTTCTGGAAGAAGTGGATCCAGAAGTCAGAAGAGAAATTGTCTTCCAGCATGACGGAGCTCCACCGCACTACACCACCGCAGTGAAGAATTGGCTTAATGACACATATCGCACTTGGATAGGTCGCGGAGGCGTGGTATCCTGGCCGCCTAGGTCCCCGGATCTCACCCCCCTTGATTTTTTCGTTTGGGGTGCCTTGAAGGAAGAGGTGTACAAAACGCCAATTACATGTGTGGCGGAACTACGAGCAAAGATACTTGAGGCTGCTGAAGTAGTAAAAGCCAAGTTCAATTTTTAGCTTTTTAGTTGATGAGAAGAAAAAAATTTAATTTATTTTAAAGAAAGTATTTTTTAAATTTAAACTAAGGAGTTTTTTATTTTTTATTTTAGATTATTATCACCCTTTTTACATTAATTAGAATTCATACATTGTTTTTCTAGTCTTAAAAAAAATGAAGAAAAAAACATTCTAAATCATGGGAAGTTCAGAAAGAGAAAAGTTCTATTAATTTAGACTAGTGCGTTTACATCTGACCACGCAAGAAGGACAATTTTCTTTATCCTCATTTTTACATCTAATAATATTTAATTACATCTAAGGCCCAATAGGTATTTAATTAGTATTTAATTTCTTCAAATAATCCTAAATTATTATTTTTTATATTTAAAAAAAAAGTACGTTTATGTAACATTAGGTAATCAGCAAGAATTTGGTTAACCCCCCTTAACTCCCTATAAATAAGTTTGTTTTTTTTTTTTTGGGGGGGGGGGAGGGAGGGCTTGCCACCTTCACAACTCTTTATCCATCATGCATATGGACAAGTGATAAAAAACTAATACATTTATTCAATCTAGTAGGTATGTGGAGCAATCAAGTATTTATTCTCTAGCGTGTTTTTCATCAGAAAAACGTCTGTTAGACTCAAAAGGTGAAGTGCAATTGTATCATGAGTTACACCAATAAAAAGCTAACTAAATTCTGCAGTTTTTGAGAAATCTGACGGCTTCTAGTGTTCTCCAGTGAGGAGTGAGGAATTTTCAAAAAATTTTCAAAATTTAAGTTTTAATAAATGTTTTGTGTTTTGCGCGTTAAAAAATAATTATTTTATTTATACCTTTTTTTACTTATATATATATATATATATATATATATATATATATATATATATATATATATATATATATTTTTTTTATTTATTTATTTTTTCTCTTGTATTTTTAAAACTGTTTATTTTGATTTTCTTATCATTGTACATATTGTGTGAATGAGTGTCTGTCATCAATATTACTCATTGCCCTTGAGTGAGGCAGCTTGTAATTATTCAAATAAAAAAAAATTATCAAATTTGGATCTAACAACGGTACTTGTTTTTAGCGTGCTGGCACGGGTATTTTACAGAGCTTTATATACATTATATTGTTAAATTATATTATATTCTATAAGTAAATTTTATATATGATGTCTGAAAGGAAATTCAGTCAGTTAAAAAAAATTAATTTTGGATTAGAGTTATAACCGACAACAGAAAAGTACCAACTGCTTGTTTTCACAAAGAAGTGCGACTTACGTGAAGTTAGTCAATCTTTGGTGGCCAAACCGCACTAAAACTATTGATCTGAGAACAAAAGGACTATTACCAAATTTGTTACAAAGTTGATTTGCTTGAATAACGTATAATAGATCACAAAATATACTGAAATTAACGATTTCCGAACCTCTAAGAAATACGATTTTCAACTCTTTCCCCCCACTGCCATTTTTGCGGCACTGACCTTTATTGGAAAATTCATAAATTTTCATTCAGAACAGTGGACAGATTACACCCATGCATTACAAAAAAGGGGTGAAATAACTCGGTATGTTTTCCTATCGGGCTCAAGGTCTATCATTTTACAAATCAATTAACTGGACTACTATACAAGTTTTATACTAATTTTGTTCCAGGATAGTACATATTTCATAACTTTATAAGTTGAAATATTATTCTTTTTTAATTATGTGGCCGGTATCTATATTATTACTGTTCATATATATTAATTAGTATTTTTAACATTAAAATTTTAAAACAAGATTATTTTATATTAAAATAGTTATAGCATACGTAGGAAGCAATATAATATAATTTTTCTCAAATTATTCTAGAGAAAAACTACTTATAAATCAAATAAAAAAGTTCACTGTTGGACGAAAAGGATGTGAGTTTTGAACAATGTCAGCCGGTGTGACGCCTTCACGAGGATTTTGAATTTTTTCTGCCGGTGCTTAGCCCCCTCCAAATTTTGGCAGACAACGTTTTTTGTCATCTAGGGAGTATGCAGTTTCTTGTGTGCTTCAAATAAATCGTCTTAAAATTGACCACTTTTGGACTGAAAAAACGCGGATTTTGAATTTTGTCTGCCGGTGCTTAGCCCCCTCCAAATTTTGGCAGACAACGTTTATTGTCATCTAGTGAGCATGCAGTTTCTTGTGTGCTTGAAATAAATCGTCTTCAAACGGTCCACTTTTGGACTGAAAAAACGCGGATTTTGAATTTTTTCTCCCGGTGCGACGCCCCCTCCAAATTTTGGCAGACAACGTTTTCTGGCACCTAGGGGGTTTGCAGTTTCTTGTTTGCTTTAAATAAATCATCTTCAAATAATACCACATTTTGATATTTGCTACCCCCTTTCGGTGGTCGCCATTTTGAAACGCCCCCGCTTTGAGGTGGCAGACAAGTGCAAAATGATTGCTGAGGGTGGACATTTAATGGCTGTATGTCTAAACGTTTTCTTCAAGTAAGTCCTGAAATTTGGCCTCGGCTCTTGGACTATATGTTCCGGCTCAGCTTCTCTGTTCCTGGGGAAGCCTCGAGGCTTCCTATAAATCACCTCGCTCCAGCTCTTTTCTTTTATTTCCAGTCGGATCACTTCCTCTTCCTCCTCGGGTAATCAGGTCAACTAATTCCTGGGCGCATTCTACGTATCCTTTTTCTCTGGGAAGCTTCCCTTCCTCCTCGTTTCTCGGACCTTAAGGATGGCCACTACAAAGGCCATCCTCGCCACTACTTTCGGTGCGCTTGCCAATTCCCTCATTTTATCTGTAACTTTATTGAATTTGATGAGGTTAACCTGCATAGCGCTCGTTGGATGCCTATTTTTCCTGAAGAGCTGGAAGAGATCTTCTTCCGGCGTCCATCTTCCTCCACTGTATGCTTTCTTCAGCGAGTCCTTGATGACCCTCCAGGGTGTCTCTTCATCTGCCTGGATGATGTTTAGAACGCTGTGCTTAATTCTGCAGATCAAGTTTGCCCTAAGCGATTTTTCCTCGTGAGCATCTAGGACATCCTCGGCTCCTTGTGCCAAAATTAACAAAATTTGGTCTCCTCCTCAAGTCTCAACAGATCATCCGATTTTTGTTCTGTAAAGTTTGTTTTGTTCCATATTTCCGCAGAATTTGAGCTAACTAGTGTAGAATAATAAAATATTAATCATCATCATCATCTTATGGCGCTTATGGTCCTTGTAGAACCCTGGCCTCCTCAACAATTCTCTGCCATTCAAACCTTTCTTCGGCAACCCTTCATCATCCTCTCACACCCAGAGTCCGAAGATCGTCTTCTAAATCTTCAAGCCAACGAAGTCGAGTCCTTCCTCTCCTTCTCATTCCACCTGGCTGCCTCTCCAACATCATTTTAGGGAGCCTACTTGCCTCCATTCTTTGCAAATGCCCCAGCCATCTAATTCTGCCTCTTTTTATGTTGGCTACAATATCTGGAGCAGCATATAGAGTTCTCAGTTCCTCATTTGTTCTCATTCGTAAGAGATTCAGTCCATACTTGGTTGGACCATATATTTTGCGAAGGATTTTTCTTTCCCACATGTTTAATAATTTTTCGTCGTGTGTCCATTTCTCACTCCCGTACATAACAACCAGCTGAATGATCGTTCGATATACCCTTATTTTAAGATTGCAGAATATGTTTCTACTTTGAAAAATTTTCACTAAAGACCAATAGAACCTGTTTCCTTCTATTATTCTTGATTTTATTTCTTCTTTGATACTATTGTCCTCAGTGACAATAGCACCCAGATACTTAAACTTAGGCACTCTCTCAAAGGAATATCCAGCCCCATCAATGTATCTATGTCCTCTTTCCTCTCTGGTTGTTACCTCTCTCAATCACTTTATCTTTGCCTCCCAAGAGTCGACCTTCCCCATCTCTGCAAAAACATGTCCGTGGTTGAAATCCCTTTTTTATTGCTTTTACTTTGCCAAAGAAAGCTCTACTACTTTGATTTTCAAAATCTTTCACCATTCTTTCCAAATCCTCCTTTTCTTTATTTCTCTTCTTATCTCGACATATCTGTTTCACTTTGTCCCGTTTTTGTTTTTACTCTTCCGAAGTCAACCTTGTATTTCGTTGTAGCAACTTCGCATATGCTTTCGTTTTTCCTGTACAGCTATCCTACATTCGTCGTCGAACCAGCTATTCTTTATCTCTCTTCTTTCGTCTCCTATCACCTCCTCAGCAGCCTTTCTCACCGCTTCCCTTATTTAGATCCATTTATTTTGGACATTATCCTCTTCTGTGGTCAGAGAATTGTTTCTTAGCTCCTCTTCTACCTTATTTTTATATTCCTGTTGTTTCTCAGGATTTTTCAATTCTTCTATCTGATATTCGCATTTTGCTTTTTTAGTTTCCCCTCTAGGTTGGATAGCAAGTCTTTGTTTATATCTCATCCGAACCAGAAAATGATCGCTTAAACAATCTGCACCCCTGGAGGCTCTCACGTCTTCAATATCACTCTGGTGCTTACTATCTATCATGATATGATCAATCTGGTTCTTAGTTTTGCCATCTAGAGAGACCCATGTATCCAAATGGATATTTTTATGTTGAAAGGCTTTCTTACCATGAATCCAGTTCCAAACACATTTTTCTCATGTCCACTATTGATAAGAACATAATCCTTTAATTATATTAGAGTTGGTTCCTTTTCAACCGACTTCAAAAAAGATGAGGTTCTCAACTCGTCTGTATTTATATTTTTATTTTTTTGTGTATGTTACGCGATTATTCCGTCAATTCTGAATCAATTTTGATGATTCTTTTTTAGATCAGTAGGGCATACTTCAGAGGTGGTCCCATAACAAATATTTTGAAATCAAGGCAGCACTTTTTAAGAAATATCAAAAAAAACAGTTAATAAAATCACTTTTTAGCTGTTTGTTAGATTTTTTCTTAAAAAGTGCTGCGTTGATTTCAAAATATTTTTCATGGGACCACCTCTGAAGTATGCCCTACCGATCAAAAAAAGAATCATCAAAATTGATTCAGAATTTACGGAGTAATCGCGTAACATACAAAAAAAAAAAAAAAAAAAAAAAGAATATAGATGAGTTGAGAACCTCCGTCAATTCTGAATCAATTTTGATGATTCTTTTTTATACCGGTAGGGCATACTTCAGAGGTGGTCCCATAAAAAATATTTTGAAATCAAGGCAGCACTTTTTAAGAAATATCAAAAATACAGTTAATAAAATCACTTTTTAACTGTTTTTTAGATTTTTCTTAAAAAGTGCTGCGTTGATTTCAAAATATTTTTCATGGGACCACCTCTGAAGTATGCCCTACCGATCAAAAAAAGAATCATCAAAATTGATTCAGAATTTACGGAGTAATCGCGTAACATACAAAAAAAAAAAAAAGAATATAGATGAGTTGAGAACCTCCGTCAATTCTGAATCAATTTTGATGATTCTTTTTTAGATCGGTAGGGCATACTTCAGAGGTGGTCCCATAAAAAATATTTTGAAATCAAGGCAGCACTTTTTAAGAAATACAAAAATACAGTTAATAAAATCACTTTTTAACTGTTTTTTAGATTTTTCTTAAAAAGTGCTGCGTTGATTTCAAAATATTTTTCATGGGGCCACCTCTGAAGTATGCCCTACCGATCAAAAAAAGAATCATCAAAATTGATTCAGAATTTACAAAGTAATCGCGTAACATACAAAAAAAAAAAAAGAATATAGATGAGTTGAGAACCTCCGTCAATTCTGAATCAATTTTGATGATTCTTTTTTAGACCGGTAGGGCATACTTCAGAGGTGGTCCCATAAAAAATATTTTGAAATCAACGCAGCACTTTTTAAGAAATATCAAAAAAACAGTTAATAAAATCACTTTTTAACTGTTTTTTAGATTTTTCTTAAAAAGTGCTGCGTTGATTTCAAAATATTTTTTATGGGACCACCTCTGAAGTATGCCCTACCGATCAAAAAAAGAATCATCAAAATTGATTCAGAATTTACGGAGTAATCGCGTAACATACAAAACAAAAAAAGAATATAGATGAGTTGAAAACCTTCGTCAATTCTGAATCAATTTTGATGATTCTTTTTTAGACCGGTAGGGCATACTTCAGAGGTGGTCCCATAAAAAATATTTTGAAATCAAGGCAGCACTTTTTAAGAAATATCAAAAATACAGTTAATAAAATCACTTTTTAACTGTTTTTTAGATTTTTCTTAAAAAGTGCTGCGTTGATTTCAAAATATTTTTCATGGGACCACCTCTGAAGTATGCCCTACCGATCAAAAAAAGAATCATCAAAATTGATTCAGAATTTACGGAGTAATCGCGTAACATACAAAACAAAAAAAGAATATAGATGAGTTGAAAACCTCCGTCAATTCTGAATCAATTTTGATGATTCTTTTTTAGACCGGTAGGGCATACTTCAGAGGTGGTCCCATAAAAAATATTTTGAAATCAAGGCAGCACTTTTTAAGAAATATCAAAAATACAGTTAATAAAATCACTTTTTAACTGTTTTTTTAGATTTTTCTTAAAAAGTGCTGCGTTGATTTCAAAATATTTTTCATGGGACCACCTCTGAAGTATGCCCTACCGATCAAAAAAAGAATCATCAAAATTGATTCAGAATTTACAAAGTAATCGCGTAACATACAAAAAAAAAAAAGAATATAGATGAGTTGAGAACCTCCGTCAATTCTGAATCAATTTTGATGATTCTTTTTTAGACCGGTAGGGCATACTTCAGAGGTGGTCCCATAAAAAATATTTTGAAATCAAGGCAGCACTTTTTAAGAAATATCAAAAAAACAGTTAATAAAATCACTTTTTAACTGTTTTTTAGATTTTTCTTAAAAAGTGCTGCGTTGATTTCAAAATATTTTTTATGGGACCACCTCTGAAGTATGCCCTACCGATCAAAAAAAGAATCATCAAAATTGATTCAGAATTTACGGAGTAATCGCGTAACATACAAAAAAAAAAAAAGAATATAGATGAGTTGAGAACCTCCGTCAATTCTGAATCAATTTTGATGATTCTTTTTTAGACCGGTAGGGCATACTTCAGAGGTGGTCCCATAAAAAAATATTTTGAAATCAAGGCAGCACTTTTTAAGAAATATCAAAAAAAACAGTTAATAAAATCACTTTTTAACTGTTTTTTAGATTTTTCTTAAAAAGTGCTGCGTTGATTTCAAAATATTTTTTATGGGACCACCTCTGAAGTATGCCCTACCGATCAAAAAAAGAATCATCAAAATTGATTCAGAATTTACGGAGTAATCGCGTAACATACAAAAAAAAAATACAGATGAGTTGAGAACCTCCGTCAATTCTTAATCAATTTTGATGATTCTTTTTTAGACCGGTAGGGCATACTTCAGAGGTGGTCCCATAAAAAATATTTTGAAATCAACGCAGCACTTTTTAAGAAAAATAAAAAAAACTGTTAATAAAAATCACTGTTATATAACCTTACATTTAAAACATATTTATGATTATGATTATCTAAAATCTCCATGGTAACTAAATCTAAATTATTAACAGTAATCAAATAAATTATTAACAAAAATAATTTACATATACAGTCAACTCTCGATGTGTTGTACTTTGATAAGCTAAATTCTTCAATAAGTCGAACAAAATCTGCGTTTAAAAGTACATTACACTTAAATTTCACCTCAATGAGACGATTTCAGACAAAGAACGTGAAAAATTGTGTCGAAAATAAGTAAGTAAAATAAAAAAAGGGTTCAAAAGAGAGGACTTCTAGGACAGACCACCTCTATGAAACGAACTTTTAGAAATCATCACCTTTATAACTCGAACTCAGATTAAAAGAATTTCATGTGTAATTTGTTCTCCTGTTTTCTGCCATTGTTTGTCTTTTCAGTTCATAGTTACACCAGCCACTTTTTATTAGTTATTCACACGAGTGGTTTTACAGTGGCTATTGAAAATTCTTTCAATTAACAAAAAGTTAAAATTGATTTGCTAAGCGCAGAAAGGAGAAAGAAGTTGGGCATTTGTTGTTAGTGAATTATGAAGTCCGCTTAGTTCTCTTTCAACCATCCTAAAGAATAAAGAAAAGATCGCCACTGGTGGAAGGCGGCAAGTCTACTTTTAGACATCCTCAAAAAAAAAGCGCAATTCAGTTAAAAGTTATATGATAAATTGGTACCAGTTATTTAAATTTCTGTATCAATGATTTTATATGTATGTACAAACAACATTCCCATTAATGAAAATGTACGTAATGATTTCAACTACAATTTTTTGTTCAATTTTCCCATTTACATGCGGAAAAGTAGAATGATAACCTCGATAAGTCTGTTCAGTAAGTCAACCTATTTTTCAGGGTAGCTTGAAGATCGAGAATTGACTATATAAACAAAAATACACTTACCACTAAAAAGTAAAAAATAAAAATAATTTTTAGAAAAAAAACAAAACCGACTTCCAAGATTAAACCTACATATACAAACTTGGACTAAAAAATAAAAAATAATATTTTAATTGCTTCGAAACAAAAACCATTAAATGGCAATCAACAAAATTATCGACACTTATATACCTATTCACAATTTATAATCAGTTATTTTTGGAGTCGGTGCCAACCAAAACAAACAGAATTTGAAAAGAAATAGTAATTGTAAAGATGCTCCCACTGTTTCATTACCGCCATACCACTCACTGTCTGTGAAAGTTTATTGCTAAGGCAAGATTAAACTACCCTTCTTGGCTGGCACCGACTCTAAAAATAACTGATCATAAATTGTGAATAGGAATATAAGTGTCGATAATTTTGTTGATTGTCATTTAATGGTTTTTGTTTCGAAGCAATTAAAATATTATTTTTTACTTTTTAGTCCAAGTTTGTATATGTAGGTTTAATCTTGGAAGTCGGTTTTGTTTTTTTTCTAAAAATTATTTTTTTCCACCTTATTTCTTGCAGGGCCACAACATCGATCGGTCTCAGACATTCTTCTAGGATCTGACTCTTTCCTACCTGTAGTAGGCTACGTACATTCCAAGTTCCCATTAGTAATCGTTTAGTCCTTTCCGCGCCTTGTCGTTTACCATTTATCAGTCCAAATCGGGCTTAGTTGAGGTTTTATTTTGGCTGAGCTTTATTGGTATACACAGGTAGGGTTGCTGGCCCTACGCTGCGTCCCCTTATAGTCGCCTTTTACGACTGGCAGGAGAAGCCCCAGGTCTATTCTGATCCGAGCCTGGACGGATATAAAATATTAATATTGGCTAAAAATTGTTTTAATTATACCAACAACAGCGGCCGAAACAAAAAATACGAAACTTCTATTAATTTTTTTTTTTTTTTTTCCAGGTAGCATCTACTTCTGTCATGCCTAGAGAAGCCTCAAACTACAAATCTAATATAACATTTCAATCGAATGCATAGGTTGTTTTGGAATTCAAAATATAATTTTCACGATCCTAACTGAAAATTTCGAATAATTATAAATGTATTAGTAAATAATAATTAAAACTATATAACCAAAAAACTGCATACTTATTGTAAATATATTTAAAAATGCGGGTTGTATCAAAATATAAGAAGAAATTAGGAAAAATCACGTTAGAAGTAAGGCAGAGGACAAGCGATTATAAAAACTAATCCCCTAACCTCCGTATTTTGGAGGCCCTACAACTTTTTTTTCTTTTTAACTCCCCAATAATGCTTAGTGATGATTATATTGACTAGATTGTATATATTGATATGATTGTATATATATATATATATATATATATATATATATATATATATATATATATATATATATATATATGTATATATATATATATATATATATATATATATATATATATATATATATGTGTGTATATATATATATATATATATATATATATATATATATATATATATATATATATATATATATATATATATATAAGTAAACAAAGGTATAAATAAAATAATTATTTTTTTATTAATTTATATAAAACTAGTTTTAAAAAATTAATTCACAAACAATAAAGTATTATCTATTCCTATTACCAATGAAAAAAATTCAAATTAGTTATATTACTACACATTAAAAAAAATATTATGAACAAATATGACATATTATTTTTACATAATTGTTGCTTAATCTTAATAAGGATAAATATTAAGAGCTGTCTTCATTAAAATTATTTACTTTTTAATACCCAAATCAAAAAGCTTTAGTACTTTTACTGATTTCATATAAAAGTGATGAGTACAGAAAGTAATTGATTTTTTCAATTGTATAAGTTCAATAAAATAACACCAATATGGAAAACCACAATTACCAGTATGGTAAATTGTAGGTCCAGCCGGCCAAAAATATCATCCTTTCCAATATATATTGTGTTGCTGGTTTCGAAAAAAATTTTGTAAAAAATCTAGGACCTCTGGTTTTTTAAATATGATATTAACCTTACAAATAATAACCAATACTATCAAGTTTGTCTGGGCTTTGTAGCCCAAATTAATTAATTAAATTACTTCTACAAGTTTGGATTTTAGAACAGGTCGCGGTTTTTAGTGTGCTGGTATGGTTATTTTACGGTACTTGATCATAACTTAATATATAGGTTCTTATAGTAAATTTAATGAGCATGCAGATGAAAAAAATAAATTTTGGAACGAACAATTAGTTTCGGAGCTGTAGCCAAATGAGTACCGATAAAGATGTTTTCGCAGAGAAGTGCGACCTTAGTCAAGGAGTGCTGAAATCAGGATGAGGGGTGTATAGTGCATGAAATGTGCGATCATTTTTGACTTCACAGCTTTGCAAGGAGTAGTTAGAAGGTAAATATACTAAAAATCACCGCCCCTGGAGGGTGAGAGGGGTCCCAATTTTGTATTTTTCGATCTTATCTCGAAAACAGTAGAATCGAGAAAAATATGCTACAAATCGAAATTAAAGCTAATTAAATTTCCTATAAAATTAATTCTATACATATTTGTCTAAATTCCTACGGTTTTCGAGATATACGTTATTAAAAAACCCGATAATTTTAGATCTTAAATGGTTACATCACTTTTTGTTAAACATTTGCTTTAAAAACGTATATACGGAATTATAGAAAATTTAATGCTCTACAATTTTGATTCTGACATTTTTTCTGAGACACGATCGTGGAAGGCACTAGAAGTAAAAGTTTGACAAAAAGTGAAGTAACATTTGTTGTTTTTTTCCGAAAATCACCGACTTTCAATAAGGTATATCTGGAAAACCAATAGAATTTCGACAAATTTATACATGATTAATGTTATAGGAAATTAAAGCAGCTTTAATTTAGATTTTTCTAGGGTCGACCGTTTTCGAGATATACTCGAATAACCCAAAAATGGGACCTTCTCCCCTCCCCCCACCGTCAGCTCATCCCCCAGGGGCGGGGACTTCAGTATTTTTACCTTCTGACTACTCCTAACTAAGCTGTGAATTAAAATATTATCGCATATTTCATGCACTCAACAGTGTGTTTATTGACTGGACTATTATGTAACGGTTGGTTTGAGTTATAGTGAACTCAACAAACTTTAACAATTTGTAGATTTCCATGCGTTACCGAACAGAACACTACATCACGACAAGAATAATGATCACTAGAAAAGTTTATCCTAAGTTCGGGAGTCAAGAATAAAATACAAATTTTTTCGAAACCAAACGTTTCAATAATGTTTTTAATAAATTTATTTATATACCTAGCCGTTCTCTGATTGTGGACCAACGATACTCCACATAGAACGGTAGAAATGCCTTCACCTGTAAAAACAGCCTCATCTACCCATAAATTCACCTCAAAAAGTAGTATTCTTCAACACAATCTGCATTCAGAAGCTAACGGCAAAATTTATGTCTATGTTTAATATCATTAAGTTTTCAACCTTACATTGAAAATCTAATAAAATAAAACCTAAATTATAGTAAAAATAAATAAATTTAGTAACATAAATCCTCTGATCTGGTGTCGCTTTATTGACAGTTTTCCTTTATTTTCAATTAAGCAATAATTTTTTTCTTTGCTTTTTAATCCAATGAAGAGTTTATTATGTTTCAAATACACATTTTCATTACGGGATTGTCATAATGTTTTATTTACACAAGTAACTGATTTGTATGCCAAATGGGAACCCCATGTTTTTTCGGTTTAAAAAGTAAATTTATCCATGAAATCGGAACAGAATCATTACGTTTAACATATCATTCGAAAGCTTATTAAATTTGCAAGTTTTTGTGAGATTTAACGTTTTGTGCTTTTTAGAAAAACGGTGAGCGTTTAAGGCTAAATGTCCCCTCTGTAGTACCAAATGTTACCACCACGTAGCGTGCCAAAATAAACAAAATTTAGATTCCTCCTCAAATCTCAACAGATCATCCGATTTTGGTTCTGTAAAGTTCATTTTGTTCCATATTTCCGTAGAATCTGATGTATCTATTTTAAAAGGCCATATATGTGATATTTACAATTTTAGGTTCAAAAAAAACTACTTTCTAGTATTTTTTAAAGAAAAGTCAACTAATAGGCAAGTGTAGAATAATAAAATATAAATATTAGCGAAAAAAAAATTTTAATTATACGAACAACATCGGCCGAAACTCATAAATACGAATTTCTTTGCAAATGTTTTTGTTTTGTTTCTCAGGTAGCATCTACATCTATCATGACTATAGCAGCCTCAAACTACAAATCTAAAATAAGATTTCCATCGAAAGGTTGTTTTGGGACTCAAAATAGAATTTACACGATCCGAAATGAAAATTTCGAAAAATTATAAAAGTAAACAATAATTAAACTATATAACCAAAAAACTGCATACTTATTGCAAATATATTTAAAAATGCGGGGTGCATCAAAATATAAGAAGGAGTTAGGAAAAATCACGTTAGAAGTATGGCAGAGGATAAGCGATTATAAACACTGATCCCCTACCCTCCTATGATAGTCCAGTAAAATAAAAGTTTGCCGAAAACACCGATTTTCAATAACGTATATCTCGAAAACCATTAGAATTTCGACAAATTTATACATAATCAATTTTATAGGAAATGTAATCAGCTTTAATTTAGATTTGTAACATATTTTTCTAGTGTCAACCGTTTTCGAGATATAGTCAATGTCAAAAATAAAGTACGAATGTTTTTTCGGAATCAAACGTTTCAATAATGTTTTTATTAAATTTATTCATACAGCTAGCCGTTTTCTGATTGTAAGCTTGTAAATATCAATATATATTCTCTCAGCAATTTAGTCACCAAACAGAAAAAAATGAATAAAAATGGAATCATAAGGGGCAAAATATACTTATTTCGCAGTAAAGGGGTTTTAAAACGTACACACTCCCTTTTGCGATCAAATACCTTAATAGATCCATTGTAATATATTTATAAATATTTTCTTTGTCTTTGTAGCCTTCCGTGTTTGTTGACCAAAACAGGGGCCCGAATAGACTAGAGAAAAGAGGGTATGCGGAAAATAAATAATTTTTAAAAAAATAAATAAAAATAGTATTTACGAAATCAAATTTTTCCCAAAATTACTTCTTATTTAAATCAAAAGGTTTGTAATGAATTACTTCTTATGTCTAACCGTTTTCAAATGTTAAGCAGTAAGAAAACACATTTTTTCTACAATTTAGACCCCGGCAAAAAAATGTGGGAAGTTTCTCATACAAAAAAGCTTGCAATTATTTATTATTACCTTTACTTTGAGATTAGGGTTTTGAAGGAGGAGAATAGTCAAAGAAGCCTATACTGTGTGTGATATGTCGAATAAGTAAGAAATGAAACTACTCTTGTGAAACAATTAAAAGGATTGATCAAAATGAAAAAAAAAAAAAAAATTCAATTTCACAAAGAAATGGTTGTAAACATCTTGTCCTACCAGACCATTGTTGTTTGAACCTACGATAGTATTAGAAATGTTGATATTTCCTTTGATCCTATGCCGTCTAGGGATTTCGCGTCTTTTCTACCTTCTTCTTTTTACCCGAACCTAGCATAATCTTGACTGTGGATTCCTATGGCAAAACGTAAGATAGAAAAATGAGTTTTATATCTCAGGAATACGCGCGGCAGGAAGGGAAAGAAGGAAACTGCCTATTTAACTCATTCAATTGAAAAATTCAATAACTTTTTGTACTCATCACTTTTATATGAAATCAAAAAAAAAGAAGAAAAGTACTAAATCTTTTTGATTTGGGTATTAAAAAAGTAAATAATTTTAATGAATACAGCTCATAATATAATTATTCCTTATTAAGAATAAGCAACATTTATGCAAAAATATTTTATCATATTTGTTCATAATATAATATATATTTTTTAATGTGCAGTTATATAGCATAAGTAATTTTAATTTTTTAATTAGTAATAGGAATAGATAATACTTTATTGTTTGTGGATTCCTTTTTTTTTTTCAACTAGTTTTATATAAATTAATAATAAGATTATGTTTTTATTTATATCCTTTTCCCGTTATATATGAACAATGTTAAAATTCTAGTCAATAAAATCATCATTGGGAAAGTGAAATAGAACAAAAGTTGTAGGACCTCCAAAATAATGCTTCATAGAGCGTCTTTATAGTCCAGTAAAATAAGACTCCATAAGGCCGTTTTGAAGAAAAAACTGCGGAACTTTTATTCTCAACGGATCTTTATGTTCTTTGGGGTGCTGAATCCGAATCTGAACAAATACTTTCAGAGCATTTGTTAGAAGACTTTCTTCGAAAAAAGCTTCGTTATGGTGTTATAGATAAAAAAACGAAAATAACGGTTTCTTTTTTGCGTTTTTTTGTGATTTTGAATATGAAGCCGATGGTTGCGGTGGTAGCAAACTTCAGATTCGGATTCAGCACCCCAAAAAACATAAAGATCCGTTGAGAATAAAAGTTCATATATAACGGGAAAAGGATATAAATAAAAACATAATCTTATTATTAATTTATATAAAACTAGTTGAAAAAAAAAAGGAATCCACAAACAATAAAGTATTATCTATTCCTATTACTAATTAAAAAATTAAAATTACTTATGCTATATAACTGCACATTAAAAAATATATATTATATTATGAACAAATATGATAAAATATTTTTGCATAAATGTTGCTTATTCTTAATAAGGAATAATTATATTATGAGCTGTATTCATTAAAATTATTTACTTTTTTAATACCCAAATCAAAAAGATTTAGTACTTTTCTTCTTTTTTTTTTTTGATTTCATATAAAAGTGATGAGTACAAAAAGTTATTGAATTTTTCAATTGAATGAGTTAAATAGGCAGTTTCCTTCTTTCCCTTCCTGCCGCGCGTATTCCTGAGATATAAAACTCATTTTTCTATCTTACGTTTTGCCATAGGAATCCACAGTCAAGATTATGCTAGGTTCGGGTAAAAAGAAGAAGGTAGAAAAGACGCGAAATCCCTAGACGGCATAGGATCAAAGGAAATATCAACATTTCTAATACTATCGTAGGTTCAAACAACAATGGTCTGGTAGGACAAGATGTTTACAACCATTTCTTTGTGAAATTGAATTTTTTTTTTTTTTTTTTTTTCATTTTGATCAATCCTTTTAATTGTTTCACAAGAGTAGTTTCATTTCTTACTTATTCGACATATCACACACAGTATAGGCTTCTTTGACTATTCTCCTCCTTCAAAACCCTAATCTCAAAGTAAAGGTAATAATAAATAATTGCAAGCTTTTTTGTATGAGAAACTTCCCACATTTTTTTGCCGGGGTCTAAATTGTAGAAAAAATGTGTTTTCTTACTGCTTAACATTTGAAAACGGTTAGACATAAGAAGTAATTCATTACAAACCTTTTGATTTAAATAAGAAGTAATTTTGGGAAAAATTTGATTTCGTAAATACTATTTTTATTTATTTTTTAAAAATTATTTATTTTCCGCATACCCTCTTTTCTCTAGTCTATTCGGGCCCCTGTTTTGGTCAACAAACACGAAAGGCTACAAAGACAAAGAAAATATTTATAAATATATTACAATGGATCTATTAAGGTATTTGATCGCAAAAGGGAGTGTGTACGTTTTAAAACCCCTTTACTGCGAAATAAGTATATTTTGCCCCTTATGATTCCATTTTATTCATTTTTTTTTTCTGTTTGGTGACTAAATTGCTGAGAGAATATATATTGATATTTACAAGCTTACAATCAGAAAACGGCTAGCTGTATGAATAAATTTATTAAAAACATTATTGAAACGTTTGATTCCGAAAAAACATTCGTACTTTATTTTTGACATTGACTATATCTCGAAAATGGTTGACTCTAGAAAAATATGTTACAAATCTAAATTAAAGCTGATTACATTTCCTATAAAATTGATTATGTATAAATTTGTCGAAATTCTAATGGTTTTCGAGATATACGTTATTGAAAATCGGTGATTTCGGCAAACTCTTATTTTACTGGACTATTATAGGAGGGTAGGGGATCAGTGTTTATAATCGCTTATCCTCTGCCATACTTCTAACGTGATTTTTCCTAACTCCTTCTTATATTTTGATGCACCCCGCATTTTTAAATATATTTGCAATAAGTATGCAGTGTTTTTGGTTATATAGTTTAATTATTGTTTACTTTTATAATTTTTCGAAATTTTCATTTCGGATCGTGTAAATTCTATTTTGAGTCCCAAAACAACCTTTCGATGGAAATCTTATTTTAGATTTGTAGTTTGAGGCTGCTATAGTCATGATAGATGTAGATGCTACCTGAGAAACAAAACAAAAACATTTGCAAAGAAATTCGTATTTATGAGTTTCGGCCGATGTTGTTCGTATAATTAAAATTTTTTTTTCGCTAATATTTATATTTTATTATTCTACACTTGCCTATTAGTTGACTTTTCTTTAAAAAATACTAGAAAGTAGTTTTTTTTTAACCTAAAATTGTAAATATCACATATATGGCCTTTTAAAATAGATACATCAGATTCTACGGAAATATGGAACAAAATGAACTTTACAGAACCAAAATCGGATGATCTGTTGAGATTTGAGAAGGAATCTAAATTTTGTTTATTTTGGCACGCTACGTGGGAAAAAACAAATGTTACCTCACTTTTTGTAATACTTTTATTTCTAGTACCTTCCCCGATCGTTCCTCAGAAAAAATTACATAATCAAAATTGTAGAGCATTAAATTTAATTTAATTTCATATATAAGTTTCTGGTATTTGATGCAAATGTTTAACAAAAAGTGAGGTAAACATTTTTTTATTTCTAAAATTATCGATTTTAAATAACATATATCTCGAAAACCGTTGGAATTTCGACAAATATGTATATAATAAATTTTATAGGAAATTCAATTAGCTTTAATTCCGATTCGTAGCATATTTTTCTTGAGTCCACTGTTTTCGGGATAAGATCGAAAAATGCGAAATTGGGACCTCTCTTCTCCCCCCCAACCTTAGCTCAACCTCCAGGTTCGGAGACTTTTAGTAGGTTTGCCTTCTAATTGCTCCTGGCGAAGCTGTGACATCAGAAATTATCGCATATTTCATGCAATCTACACCCCTCATTTCAACACTCTTTGACTAGGGTCGCACTTTTCTGCGAAAACACCTATATCACCATTTATTTGGCTACAGTTCCGAAACTAATTGTTCGATCCGAAATTTCTTTTTTTTTTTTCATCTGAATGCTCATTAAATTTACTATAAGAACCTATATATAAAGTTATGATCAAGTTTCGTAAAATAACCATACCAGCACACTAAAAACGGCGACCTGTTTTGAAATTCAAACTTGTTAAAGTAATTGGATTATTTAATCTGGGCTGCAAAGCCCAGATAAACTTGATAGTATTGGTTATTTGTAAGGTTTTTTTTTTTTTTTTTTTTTTTTTTTTTTTTTTTTTTTTTCTCGTTCAGATTTTAATTCACACCTGTTATTAGGGTAACAATCAGTGAATGTGATGTGAAATTGAATACTATAGGCCTTGTATGCGTGTGGGAGACTAGCACTCGATAGTACCTCCTCCTGGCATGGGTTAAAGAGATTTATTTGAGCAAATCTCTCATCCAGCTTCTTTTAAGCCTTCTGAGAGTATTTCCAGGTATGTCAGTCGTGGCCATGTCATTAATGAGTATGTTGTTATGTCCATGAAGTCTGTCATGAAATCGTCTATAAAGGTCATGTATATGTTCCTTTACTGTGGGAATTTCTAAATCAGTGTGAAGTGTGTGGTTTGAAACGTACCAAGGTGATTTCGTGATTAGTCTGAGTAATTTTGATTGGAACATTTGTATTTTTTTAAGGTGTGTATTGTTTGCAGTCCCGTATATTTGTGTGGCGTATGTCCATATGGGTTTAAGTAAGTAAGTGTATGTATTCAGTCGTCGGAGTTTTAATGTCGACCGTTTATGAAGCATTGGATACAGAAGTTTTAATCTCTTGGTTAGACTGAGACGTTTTTGTTTTACGTGTGGGCCCCAGGTCATTCTTCTATCAAATGTCAGTCCTAAGTAATGAATTTCGTTTGTTTGTGGTTAATCATATTTAAAGAACCAAAGGTCCTTTATTTTTTATACAATATTTTTTCGAAATCAGGAACACAAACTATATAGGAAAAGATGATATTTTTGGCCGGCTAGACCTACAAGTTACCTCTCTGTGCGTTGGTGTTCCATATTGGTGTTATTTTATTAAACTTAAATTCAATAACTTTTTGTACTCATCACTTTTATATGAAATCAGTAAAAGTACTAAATCTTTTTGATTTGGGTATTAAAAAAGTAAATAATTTTAATGAATACAGCTCATAATATAATCATTCCTTATTAAGAATAAGCAACATTTATACAAAAATAATATATCATATTTGTTCATAATATATATTTTTTTAATGTGCAGTAATATAGCATAAGTAATTTTAATTTTTTTTAATTAGTAATAGGAATAGATAATACTTTATTGTTTGTGAATTCCTTATTTTTCAACTAGTTTTATATAAATTGATAATAAAATAATGTTTTTATTTATATCCTTTTTCCGTTATATATGAACAATGTTATAATTCTAGTCAATAAAATCATCATTGGGGAAGTGAAGTAGAACAAAAGTTGTTGGCCCTCCAAAATAGGGCTAGAGCATGTCGTTATACCCGGCGGCGGAAGTTGGGGGATCAGTGTTTATAATCGCTTAGCCTCTACCATACTTCTAACGTGATTTTTCCTAATTCCTTCTTATATTTTGATACACCACGCATTTTTAAATATATTTACAATAAGTATGCAGTTATTTTGGTTATATAGTTTTAATTATTGTTTACTTTTATAATTTTTCGAAATTTTCATTTCGGATCGTGTAAATTCTATTTTGAGTTCCAAAACAACCTTTCGATGGAAATCTTATTTTAGATTTGTAGTTTGAGGCTGCTATAGTCATGATAGATGTAGATGCTACCTGAGAAACAAAACAAAAACATTTGCATAGAAATTCGTATTTATGA